>APFE031151869.1:30587-78415 GCA_000404065.3 Pinus taeda
ATTTCTTCATGGAGAAAATTTCAAAATTTGCATATTTATATTCCATTGTCAGGAAACAAGTCAGTCATCATGGTAATTGTGGCCTAACTTTCTAAGTATGCTCATTTATGTGCCCTACCCCACCCGTTTACACTGACTTTGGTCACTCAATCTTTCATGGATCAAATCTTCAAATTGCATGGCATGCCCACTTCTATTGTGTTTGATCGTGACCCGATCTTCACGAGTAATTTTTGGCAAGAACTCTTTAGGCTACAAGGCACCCAACTAAAACTTAGTACTTCTTATCATCCACAAACAGATGGTCAAACTGAAGCCATCAACAAATGTCTGGAAACCTACCTTAGTTGTTTCACTTCAGAAAAGCAACATCTTTGGGTACAGTGGTTACCTCTAGCTGAATGGTGGTATAACGCCAACTATCATGCCACCACCAAAGTGACTCCCTATGAAGCAGTTTATGGTCAACTCCCTCCTTCCCCTACTTCTTATATCAATGGGGTGCTCAAAGGTACAAGCAGTGGATCAACTCCTACAAAACCGCACAACCATGCTCGCCCATCTTAGAGAGAATCTTCATCAAGCTCAAAACCGCATGAAACAACAGGTAGATCAGCATCACTCAGAGCGCCAATTTCAAGAAGGGGATCAGGTATTTCTGAGGCTGCAACAATATAAGCAAACATCACTCAAAGAAAAGGGTTGTCAGAAACTATCTCCAAAATTCTACGGACCATATCAAGTACTTCAGTGCATTGGAGAAGTGGCCTACAAGCTAGCTTTGCCACCCACTACAAAATTCCATCCAGTTTTCCATGTCTCATGCATCAAGAAAGTGATTCGGAACAATTGCAGAATTCAAACCAGTCTACCTGAATTGGATGAAGAAGGTTCACTCTGGCTCCAACCTGTACAAGTCCTAGACACATGACAACGGCACTTGCGTGGCCACATGATCAGGGAAGTCCTCGTCAAGTGGAAATACACCTCTCCAGAAGATGCAACCTGGGAACCAGCCACTATTCTTTAGCAGTTTCCGTAGCTTCAGCCTTGAGGACAAGGCTATTCTTAAGGGGGGGGGCATGTTAGGGTCCCACCCTAACCCCCTTATTTATGTAGTAGGATTGAGTCATAGTTATAGTTAAAGCAAAGAGTCAATAAAGCCCATATTAATAATTATAAGTGGTTAACCCACATTTAATGACGGGACCACAGTTAGTTGCAAATGGGCCATGGTATTAGATAGATGGTATTAATAAGAACCACGGTATTGATCCATGGTATTGCATGTATGAGTCATATATAAAGGATAGAGACTCCTTGCGAGGAGCATCGTGTCTTATTTTGTCATCGAGCTCTACTCTATTGGAGGTTGCCCCCTCGAAGAGGTAAGTGAACATTTCTTTCTAAATAATAAAATATTTGTTGTTGTTACTCACTATTCCATGTTCTAGGTATATTTATTCGCATATTCGGTATTCTGGTCTCGTCTTGCAGGTTAAGAGCATAACACAATCTCAAAGACGTGTATGGTGAACTCTTATCTAGTGGGTATTTGAATCGACCTAGTGAAGGCAAAGGAGCATTAGTCATCATGGTTGATCACATGACTTAGAGGCTTCAAGTGTCCTTGAAACACTTTGTACCTTACACGAGTCATCTACATTCTTTGCATAGAAGATGACAATTGAGGTAGTGAACACATTATCTGATGATGATTAGATGTCATTGTCCAAACATGGGCTGGGGGATGTCACTATTTGTATAAAGTCTTTGTCAAATTACATAAACCTATATCATCATTAAATATCCTATGTTCAATAGACATGAGCATCTTGAGTGTAAAATATTCCCTGCTTTTACAAGAGGTTTATATTGTAGACATCTTGAAGGAATGATTTTGGAGTATTTTGATTAAGTTTTTTTGTTTTTTGTTTATTTTTTTGTTTTTTGTTTTTAAGTATAGTTAAAGGCTTCAACCTAAGAGGATTGATGTCCTCATATTGACCAGGTTAATGCCTGGATTGGCCTAAGAGGTTTTTTGTCCTCATTCAAGGTTGGCGCCTCAAAGAATTAAAGAACTTATATTAAAAGTTGGAGCCCATATTTATAACTGAGAATGACAGTCCTCACTATATTTAATAAAATTATTATTTTTGTTATACTTCTTATGTTCTGTCTTAACCTTTTAATGAACATAATATGACAATTATAGAAGTATCAATTCACCCCCCCCCCCCCCCCCCCAATATTTCCAACAAGGGGTGAGACATATTTGGACATACCAAAGCCCATGATTATGTTGTTTATGTGATAAATAAGTTTTTTCCACATGCATGTCCACTGAGACCCTCTCTATGGCACTGTAATTCTATAATGGTTAGAAATGGCAACAAAACTACATGTACAAACTACTTGCAATATATTTCAACATATATTTTTCTAAGTTGATATTCAAATCTGTCACTAGGTAATTGAGAGATTTTCCACTGATTTTTTCAAACTATTTATCATTCATAATTTCAAACTCTCATCATATAGCCTATATCAACAAGCTCATATGCTCTCCAAGGTCACCTTCAAATAATTAGGAGGTCGAGAATAAGGGAGTGTTCTCCAAATAGATTTGTTGACCTCAGAGTGCAATGTACCAATTGTGCTTTCCACATACTCTCGAGGTGGGACATTCCTTCAACCAATCTAACAAACTCTTCAAAATAGAAACATGTGCCAAGATGGTAACTCTCATTTAATAAATCCATATCTATTCATAATGAGGTCATGATAAGCTCATTAGATTCTACTTATAGTGGTTGTTCCAACTTACACCTCAAGCCTTGAAAATGCTCTTTCTAGATTCAACTTAGCTCGTAATCCTCTCAACATTGCCTCAATTATGGTGGACGTTTAAGGGTTTAAAACAGGACTAGATTGGTGTATTTCTATTCTCAAACCGCTTGATTCATCTTCCAACTTATGTTGAATCCAATGATAAATACTAGCATAAATGATTCCCTCCAAAAGACTCCCATAAAAGCACTTAAAGCTGGGCTAATGTTTTCATTCCCTCCAAAAATCTAAAAATTTTGAAAATACATCTCAATTTTTTAATTTATATATTTTACTAAAAATATTATTTATATTATCGAGATATTTTTTAAAAAATATATACAATTAATATATATTGAATCAATAAATTTTGATTAATGCATTAAATTAAACAAAACAAAATAATTAATAATCTTAAATCAATAGATCCTAAATAACACATTAAAATTATGTAATTATTACATAAATCAAAATCGATCGGGCACTTTTCAAACAATTTGGTGGGAAATTTTCAAATTTCAAGTGCTTTTGGAACAGTTTGGTGTTGAAGCATTTTGGGACACTTTTCAGCAAACAGATAAACTGTTCAAGGAGCATTAACTGGTGTATGCATTTACAGATAGATGATTAACTTCGCTATCCTCGGGAGTATTGTGGAGCATTAACAGGTGAGATGCTTCTGGCAATAACCCTTCCACACCATAAGACATGTTTACAAGCTATGTAGTTACAACCATTCCTGCGAGGCCCGATCTTCCATGGATTTTGAAAGGCGCGGTCTTCCATGGATTTTGCCTAAAACAGGTATTTTTTTCTTCTTCTCAAAAATTACCTCTTTGAATAAATTATCATCTCCAGTAGGTGAAAATGGAAAACATTTCTCCGGTCTCTCCTTGATAAGGATTACGCTTTTTCCCTGCATAAAAGATAGGCAGTAGAACTGCATGGCACGTCAATCGATAAATTTTCCTTCAAGTTAGACTGAATGCACAAGAAATTTCTCCAGTAATTGGAAATGTAATGCTCGAGACAATAACAGTGGTCAAACTAATTGACCTGAAGTTTAACCTTCAAAACTAGGATACTAGAAAATCTAAACTTTAGCCCTAGTTTCGGAACAAGACACCACGCAGAAGGCACACTGGTCTAGATATGCTCTTTAGTAGTCCATGCCAGCCATACCGTCTCTCATATCTAGGACTTCCTTCTTATCCTTCAGAATCACAACAATGATGCATTCTATTGTGGTTAACAATGAAGACACACAGCATCAACCAAAATAGCTCTGGTCTCTTTCAGGGGATCAATAATCTCTGCCTTCACCTTCACAATGTATTCACCTTAGTCGGCATCGTAGCCAAGGTCAAGATTATATTGCTCAGTAATTTCACAACCACTACACCTTCCACACCAGCGTTCGCAACAATTTTACATGAAAACATCTTCAATCGTATATGCAGTTTGACCTTCCCGAGGCAGAGTTCATCATTTTTCTGGAGGCAGGGTTTGGACCCTTTCCTGAAGTAATTTGGGCCTTCACTTCCTTATTTTTATGTGATGCCAATTCATGCAGATCTACAGACTGAATTATAACATCCTTGACAATATCTTAGAGATCGTTTTCTTTCAAAAACAATGTTACCTTGGCTTTTGATGACACCTATCTGGAGGCACCATCTAATTTGTCCTCAAATCTGGGACTTGATGCTGCCATCTCTGAGATCTATTTTCAAACTTTGCAAATATGAAAATAAAACAACAAAAATATACCTGCAAGAGTGGTTAGTCGTTCAAGCAACAATAATGAAACCCTCTAACTGCTGGTCTTTGATTTTGGTAGTTGATCTATTGTTGTAAACCCTTAAGAATCTCAATTAGATATGATCCTCTTATACCATGTAAAATTTTTCTAATTCAAGAGGACAACTGCCGTGTGTTTCTTTCTCAAATAACTCAGATCTTGAATTACTTTAATAACTGAATAAAATTCTGAACATGCAACAGTCACACATATAACTGGAAAACCTAGACAATGGACTCAGAATATCTTTTCAAGTACACACATAATTTTGTCCTTCAAATCAGCTTATCATTAATGATCAAAACCTACAAGGACACGTCAAAACTGAGGTTTTTAGCTTCTCAGACACTCAGATCTGCTCTATCTCCTTGTTGGATACTCAAACCCACACTTTACTGAATTGTTGTACAACACTATTCAATATGGATTCTAATCTAACCTTGGCTCCTCTCCCATGCTTTGAATCTGCTCAACTGATCTTACTTTGATCTCATCCTTTTGATGTTCAAAAATGTTTGCATACAACTTCTCTCATCTTGTTCTATTTACGTTCTCAGACTCTAATTGAGAAAATTAATCTCCCTTATCTCAGCAACTAATCTCTTTAATCCGAGCAACCACCTTTTCTCAACAATTATGTGTACAACTAAGATTAGATCAAATACAAATCACTAATATTCCGAAAATATCTAGAATATTTCATCTAGATTTTTAAAAGTTAGGAGATTGAGTGAAATTGATCTTTCACTTTTATTTACTAGGTCAAATACAAGATGGTATTATTTCACAGTTTTACGGTCACCAAAAGTTGTCTTGAACCACTTCTCACACATTCAAACCTTACATGTGTAAGAAGTTCCTACATGAGTTACACTTATCGACATACCCTATATCCCTTTTACCCAATTCCAAATCAAAGCAAAGGTCTTAGCAGAATGCCATTTCTCACATGCTGCTGGTCACACTGGCTTCTTTAAGACATATAACAACAAGAGTAATTTCTTTTAGAATGGGCTCTAATAAGAGGTGAAAAATATTTGTTGCTTCATGTGAGACTTATTAGAGGAATAAAATGGAGATTGTGAGAAGTTCAAGACTAATGTATGCCTTGCCCATTCTGAATAAAAGGTGATAATGATAACCCATTAACATTGTCTTTAGAAGTTTGCCTCAGGCCGGAGGGAGAATCTCCATCTTTGTTATTTCTAGGGTGCTACCGACAAATTCTCACATGTTGTTGAACTATTCATGCCACATGTTTATAGGCTTCATGGATTTAAGAAAAATCAGTTTGGAGTTAGAAGAGCCAACTATGTTTAAAGAGAAATTTAAGGCTGAATAGCAGCTTTAGGGTACAAAATTAGTGGTATTAATTTGAAATTTTAACAAAATAAGGTTTATTGTGTAAAATTGGTTATCCCACATGCAAGAGATAAGTGAGCTTGCCTGAAAGCTTTAGACGGGCTCTTAAGCTTGATACAAAACTATATTTGGGAATGTTTTCATGTGGGTAATTTGCGAGAAACAGATTCCTAGGTCAACTGCAGTGTCCATATTCCTCTTGGATAGGCATGGATTCACATCTAAACCTATCTAGGAAAGCATTTTGGGGTAATGCTTCAAAAAATGTGCCTCAAGCGGCTTCACCATAGAGCAAACTTTCATTGGCGTAAGGTGTGAATTTTGAGGGGTATTTATTGGCGCCTAAGTAATCAGATTCGTTAAAAAGGGGCCACGTGTCCGAATCCTGCAAATCAGACACGATTCATTGGGGATTCGAATCCCAGAAGGGAACATGTCGTGTCCTAACAGGACATGTACAAATCATGTACGTGTCCCGTTAGGACACAACATGTCCCAATTCTGGGATTCGAATCCCCAAAAATTAAACCCACTTAGGTACACATGCAAGCTTGGGCAACTTTAGCAAGATAAATACAACCAAATGGATCATTCTATAGTGTTGCAAGTTAACTGCATTCCATTGTAATGTTCCCATAATGGGGATGGATATGCCTACTGCACAATGATAACAGGAAGCGTCTTGTCAAAACAAAATAAAGTTCTCTATGGGTGTCTATTGGCGAAAGAGACCACTGACCACAAGCTAGCAAATTAGACTTGCATCGATACCACTTGTGACATAACCTTGCAATATCATAATACGCCAGGGGGAAAAAGGGCAATACTATAGTCCAAAGGTTAAAATGGAAAGAAACTATACAATATATGTAAAAGATACAACATATTACATGCAGACAAGAAGATTATCATATATATAGGATATGACAAACCCGAATATCCTAATGGATGCAATTCTACACAATAGTTATTTAAAATAATAATAATTATTAGATATATTGCATCAAACAAAGAACTATCAATGTCAATTTCAATAGGTCATTATATGACAAGGAATACAAATATTGAACACAAATCATACTTGAGGACCTCAAAAGCTCTGTCTAGCCTAAGTCCACATCTATATGCATGTTTTCTTTTGGCGAATTGATTAGATGGATGAACACTATTCAACACCTACATGAATTCCTTTAGAATTTATTAGAAAGGCAACAATAAGAGATTAACGTTTAGCTACAAAGGTATTGGCCTTGTTTCCATTCATCCTTACTGGGAATTAGCAAATCCAAGGAACCATAAAAAGAAACACTAGCTTGGATTTATCCTTCATCCATCAATTGAGTGAGTTGCCTCTCTAATTTGGCATTCTCCATGATGGAAGTATAGTAAAAAAATACATTAGGTTACTATGAGTATCATTAATGAGAATTTGTGTAAGAAATATCTAATTTTTAATATATATCTATATATATATATATATATATATATATATATATATATAACGAATCCTACGTGTCCTGTTCCGGCGGGTCAACATGTCCAAATCCGACACTCGAATCCTCGTATCCTACGAATCTTGAATCCCCGTGTCAGGTGACTTAGATTGGCACAAGGTGTGAAATCTGAGGGGTATTTATTTTGCCAAAATTGCTCAAGACATGCACCATGGAGCAGAGTTTCATTGGCATAAGATGTGAACTTGACGGGTATTTATTCTGCCAAAATTTCTCAGGACATACACCCAATCTAATCCCTTTAGATCAAAGTGAGAATGGAACCCTGGCAGACAGCAAAGCACTTGTTCACCTCACCAGTGAGTCAATCGTCCATGGGCAGGGAAAGCAATTTTATCCTATATATTGTTGAAGCATTTTCTTTTTCATATTAATAAAGGCTTTGTTTTGAGGGTTTTCCACAAATATTTGAATGTCGTTCTTCTTTATTGTCAAATATTCAACGTTTTATTCCAAAATTCAGTTTTTTTTTCTTTAATTATTATTATTATTATTATTATTATTTTGTCAAATTTCAGGTATTTCAAAACATTTTTTTTCTTGGGGAAAAGTATCATAATTTTCATTATCAAGGAAAATTACATGTTGTAAATGCCATAGGCATATGCAGAAAAGTGACCATGGTCATCTGAGAACTGTTTTGTATTGTAGAAATCTATACAAAAAACCCAAAGAAGGGTGTGTTAATAGTATTTGATCATATACATTATTATTTACATATTCAATTTTTTCAAAATTTCACCCATGGTGATTACTATGCTATAGACAAAAAATAAATAACATAAATAGATACATTAGGGCTTGTCAACCCTTTGCAATTCCTGATCCATGTATGGTCTATGGAAATACTGGTAGATCTGTTCTGGTGTGTGCTCTCTGATCAACCATTCCCCTCTAGGATGATGTGTTGCCACTTTTGAAAGTCGGTGCGCAGGTTCATTGCACTCCTTGTAGATATGAGCACATGAAACATGATCAAAATATGTTTTTAAAAACAAAACATCATCGAATATGGTTCTTAGTGTATACGCGTGGCATGTAGAAATGGATTTGAACCAGTTAATAATAATCTTGGATTCCCCATAAACTTTTAAATATCTACAATTTTTGTTTATAGCAAAATATAAAAGATGACGAAGTGTAAAGAGCTCCGCAAAGTTATTTGTGCCACCTCCCAACCCCATACAAATATTGAAATAATGTGTCTCAGATATATGGAGGATAATGCCACCTCCACAACCCTGTTCCTATGCTGATTCGTCGAAATAGGTCCAAGGGTACGCTTTGTCTATGACCTCCGGGGTGATGGTTCGAATCTTGGAAACTTGTTCATCAACCAGAATTTCAATATAACTGTTACAGATCTTAGGAATAATCAAAGGTCAAACTCTATGCTTCCCACGAAATATGTTGTATTTCCAGCTCATCCATATGTGCCAGCACACCATTAATGGAAGATTTTGGGATCTTGGGTTTGGAGCTTCAACCCACCACTGGTTCCAGGCATTTAGTATACCATCGCTAACCCAAGTAAGTGATAAATTAAGAGTATGTAACACCTGTGCCTAGACCTGTTGTGTTGTAAGGCAGGAGAGAAAGAGATGGTGATTTGATTCCTCCTCCTCACGACACAATACACACCATGTAGGTCCCTGAAAAGATCATTTTCTGAGATTAGTTCCGGTTGGGGATTTGTCCATAATGATGTTCCACATCAAAAGACGAGTACCCGATGGGCCTTTTAGCCTCCATATGCTACTCCACTAGTTATCCAAAGAATCGGGTTTATGGCTAGCATGGATAATAGGATATCCATCGTTTGGAGTATAGATCCCCTTTTGTGCAAAACCCCAAAGCAGTTTGTCATCCTCATCCCTTAGTTTCACATGGGATTCAATTAAGGCTATTGAATATCTCCTCTGCTCCATATGCCACTGATCTGGTATATCTAGGTTCTCCACTATTATATGTAGTGGTGTTGTATAGGTCCCCGATCTGTGTGATGTTTGCCACTCCATTATGATTTAGGAAGGCAATCAAGCCAGGAGGGAGATGGTGTGAGTTTCCGCAACCAATCCACGGATCAGTCCCAATGCGGATGGACATGTCGTTGCAAATTTGCCAAGTAAGACCCCTTCTTATGATGGGAAGGGTATTTATAACATCCCTCCAAATCACTGATATTCCTTTCCTATTCCAATTAGGTGATATTAACTAGTCCATGATTGTGCGCAACCATATGTATTTATAGGTAACCACCTTTGACCAAAGGCTCTTGTGATTCAAGAGAAGCCATCCTAATTTGGCTGCAAGTGCTTGAGCAAAGGTAGAGAGTTTCTTGAGGCCCAAACCCCCCCATTTTATGGGAGTTGCCATTCTACTTCATTTGACCCACACATATGGTTTTCCCTCCTTGTGACCCTTCCATGAGAAGTGGCAGCAAACTTGCTGAATCCTTTGTAATATACATGGGGGATCGAGGCCAGACACATCCAGAAGACTGGTGTTGCTTCTAGAACCGATTTAATGAGCACTAGTATACTTGCTTTGGATAGTAGATGAAGGCTCCAAATATTTAATCTTCTTTCCACCTTGGCAATCAACCAGGTCCAATCTGCAATTTTGTATCCATCTGCTTTTATCCTAAAACCCAAGTACTTCAATCCATCCTCCATTGTCAGGTTTTGGAAGGGGATGTTTTGGAGTGCATGATAGGTCTCCTATTGAGTACAAGCTGAGAGAGATATAGTGGATTTGGCCCCATTTATTTCCATCCCTATTGTGGCACAAAAAACATTCAACACTTCAGAGAGAGTGTTGTTGTCTTGAATGACTCCATCTAAGAATATGAGCATGTCATCCACAAAGAGCAGATGTGTTAGAGTGCATTGCTCCATGATCTTGAGATCCTTGAGCCTCCCGACTCTTTTTTCTGACGCAATTAGCTTGCTTAAGCCTTCCATCACAATGAGAAAAATCAATGGGGAGAGAGGATACCACTACCTGATTCCTCACTCTGTCTGAAGGAATGGGAGACTGATCCATTGATTAAGGTTCCAAAGGATATAGATGTAATGAAACACATTATCCATCTGATATAAACTAGTAGAAATCCTAGGTGAGTAAGGATCATCCTTAAGAATAACCAACTGACCCTGTCAAAGGCCTTTGAGAGGTTAATCTTGAGCATCACCCCTTTAAGCTTATTCTATTTGATGTAGTGTAAGGCCACTTGTGCTGTGCCGATGGCCTCAAGGATTTTTTGATTGTGTAGGAAGGCAAACTGTTTCGAGGAGATGTTGCCTGATAGGATCAGCTTGATGCGGTTAGCAATGATATTCGCAATACTTTTGTATAGGCAGTTACATAGGGATATAGGCCTGAAGTCATTGAAGGATGGTTGGGAGTCCATATTAGGAATGAGGGCTATATAGGTGGAATTTATAGGTTCATACATTTTGCCCGATGAACAAAATTCCTCGATCACATCGGGTAGATCCGGTCCAATAATGTCAAAGAATGTAAGATAGAATTCCATGGACCAACCATCTGGCCCCAGACTTTTGTCCTTCTTAAACCACTTGAGGGTGCCCTTTAGTTCCCCCATAGTAACAGGTTTTATGAGATCCTCCACCAAGTTAGGTTCCACAAATCTGGGAAAATGCCCTGCAATGCGAATGATATCAGCTAGAGGTGTGCCTGGTGAGGCTTTGAAAAACTACTTGAAGTGAGTGTTATCCAGCTGTGCTAGTTGATTATAAGTTTTAGCAATTAGACCCTGTTCCGTAGGCATTTTCTAGATAATATTGTTGGATTTCCTTCCATTTTCAAATTTATGGAAGAATTTTGTATTTCCATCCCCCGCTTGTAACCAAATTTCCCTGCTTCTGAGTCTCCAAGTTTCTTCCTGATCTAGCAAAATCTTTGATCCCTAGGTTTCCAAGTTCACAAGGTGTAGTTTTGTTGTTATAGAGGTGTACCCTCTTCCCTATTCATCGGTTAGAGTAGCCAGCTAATTTTTAGTGTCACCAAGGGCATGTTCCTCCTTAGCCTTTTTCCTTCTGACCCAATCTATGGATAATCGCTTAAGTTTGATCAGGTTACTATAGAAACCCTCAGCCTTCCTCTGGAAATTTGGTAGGGGATGGGCCTTCCAAAATTTCGAAACCAACCTGAGATATTCAAGGTCCTTTAACCAGGTCGAATTAAACTTAAAAGGAGCCCTAGGTTTTTTGAAGGAGCCTGCCACTTCTAGATAAATAGGGGAATGACCTGATATTCCTCTAGTGCCCACCCACTATCTGAAATTTGTGAGGGAAGTAAGTAGATCTTCATGAATGAGATACCTATCTAGTCTCCTCCCCAGAGTTGCATCTCCAGTCCTTCTATTGTGCCAGGTTGGCAGCTTCTTGTTCATAGGGACATCAATAAGACCATGTTGCTCCAAGAGGATGCCGAGTTGATCCGAGAGTGGATCCAGCTGTGAGTGGTGTCCCCAGAATTCTTCATGTCCGATGGAGAAATTAAGATCTCCCCCTAGAATAGTGGATTGGTCTGTCAGGGGATTCTCAAGGAGCTACTGCCATAAATCCAATATACTGTGATTGGGTGCATAAATGTTCATAATACATAGATTTTTGCCCAATTCAGCGGAAAATATATCGATACCCAGAAACCCTGACCTCCCTAAGCCGATATAACCTTGATGGTTTGAGGGTTTATCCCGAGAGCTAGACCCCCGGATCTCTCAGCAACATCCAGGGCCTGAAAGTGCCACCCTGGCATGATAGTTAGAAGGTTCTTAACAATCAGCTCAAAGCTACCTAGGGTTTCTTGAAGAAAAATAATGTCACAAGGCTCACAACTCAAGAGTCTCTTAAGGGATGATTTTTTAAAGGGACTATCTAATCCCCTACAGTTGAAAGAGAGCCTCTTCATGGGGGAACATTGCCAAGGGTGTCTGGTGCTCTAAGTACCCTTTCAACGGTGTTCTGTCTGCCCTGAGCTACATCATCCCCAACAATCTTAATGGCTTTCGACATCTTGGAAGGCCTCCCCCGAGTGGGCTTATGCTCAACATTTGAGGGTGTGATACCTAATCCAAGCGAGTAAGGGATTGCCTGGTGGAAGGAACGAAGGTTGTAGGAAAGTGAACCCGAAGCAGATGGCGAAATAGGATTGTGTTGGAGCCCCTGTCCAAGGACAACTAGGGGGTGGTGGAAAAGATAGACAATGGGTGATCAAGTGCACAGGTAATGGGAGAGGTAACCAAACAAGGTGAATATGCAGATGATGCCAATGAGAAAAAATATTGATTAAAATTTAGTGCAGAGGATAAGGGAGAAGATATTGTACCCGATGTAGGAGCAGCCTCTGCAGCAGATCAGGATCTAGTCATAGGAGGGGAGATTGGCAACATCTGGGAAGCGTTGGATGGCTAAGAAATGACCCCAGCCACATCCTTTAGACTATCTAGACCTGTGGGCTGCTCATCCACAATTGGGTCTTTCATCTGGCGATGTTTGGTTCCCTTTGTAGCAGCCGGAGTAGTAGGCATGAGCAATGGGCATTCTTTGAAAAGATGTCCAACCTTATGGCATCATCTACACCTGAATGGAACACCTTCGTAACCAAGATTTTGTCAGCAAGAGAAATTCCTTCAATGTAGGGTAATCTTTTCCTCCAGGCCTTCTCTGGTGTCCAAATGAACCAGGATGCGAGCCATAGTCATATTCCCTGGCGTTTCATAGGACTAATCATGTTCCAAATAGGTACCTAGTGCCATGCTTATGCGCTTAAAAATGACTGGAGTCCAGTATTCCATCGGAAGGTTGGTAATCGAACCCAAATTGGCTCAACTCCCATATCTTCCCTCTCAGGATGAAATAAGGGACCCCATATTTTCAGGAGAATAGGGGTTAATTCGATATGCCATAATCTAGAGAATATCCAGTCTGTGTACTCTTCCCTGTGGAAACAAAGGGAAAACCATCCTCGTGCAAGAACCTACATGGTGGGTAGTTCTTTTAGTAAAGAACCCCAAATCTCCGAGGTCCAGAGACGAAGTCTCTCCATAGTATAGTTCTGCTCCCAAACTCGGCCCACCAAGACCTTCTTGGCTATATCAACAACTTCCCCCATCCAGAGGTCTTCGCCCAAGGATAGGTTGATGTCCATATCGATATCTTTTAGGCACGTTCCTTTCTTTAGCTTTCCAGATCTGCAAGTCGTTAGATAGTCCCAAAGATATCCCCGTATGCCCTGGTTAACCATCTGTGGGGTGGATGGGGTCGATTTAGGGTTTGGGACCGGGGAGATGAAGCATCCAGAATGGATAGGGGTGCTGGGAGATTGGCCACCAGGGTTAAGGGTGCTACCAGAGAGTGTAGGGACAGGGTAGGTAGTAGTCCCAGGAGGGGGGATGCCACAGGTGGAAGGGTTGTAGGCCGGGGCAAAGATGTGGGGTAGACGGGGCAGTGGCACGTCGAAAGTGGGCAATGGTTGTAGGGAGGTACCAAGGAGATTAAAGGTAGCGGGTGAAAGCGGTGGGCAATCCAAGCCAGAGGCATCTTTGATGTTGATAGAGGGTGGAGGATGGGGCACAGATGGCCCAGGTCAGTCCAGTGTAGAGCTAGGAGTTGACAAAGGTCGTAGAGATGCGGCAAAGGGACCAAAGCCTGACACGGTGTGATGGCGAGACCAAATGACTTCATGGGGATTTGGGTCCGCGGTATAGCCCACCTCGTCCAGGTCCATTGCAACTGACAGGAAAATGGTCGATGGGGGTTACGGACTGTGAGGAAGGTGAGAGGACCACAGGAACGGAAAATGCCAGAGTGCCCGCAGGAAGGAGGTAAGGTTGGATGGAGTCTGGCGAGCTATGGAGGTTAACACTGACTGTCAAGTGCCTGGCAGCAGTGCCACATTAACTCCATTATTGCCGACCATCAGAGCTCCACTAGGGTTTATTTTCCTCTTCATTTTCCGCCATCCTCAAAATAATTATTTGTTTGTGTTCTTATCTATGTTTTTGTTTGGAATAATTTATAAATATATAATAGTCAGGTGGTATCAAATTTTAGTTGTTTCATCAAGTATATTCTACTATAATATTGTATTCCAGCTTTGTTTATCAGATCATATTGGTTCAGGAACCTAACATGTCATATTTGTCCATGATATAAATGTTTACTATTTTAGTATCATAGTGACTTGATCAATGGACATAGGGTGCTTGTAAGAGATTAACTGCATCCATGAGATACATTTTGGGCCTGTTTGGGTACACCAAACTTTATTTATAAGATATTCAATACCTGTTCAGGTACACCAAACTTTGTGTGTAAGATCTCCAATAAAGAGAGTTACTTTACTTCATTGTTACTCCAGACTGAAGTCTTTTCTCTTACCCTGTCATTAACTCTGTCAGTATTAACTATTTAACATGTTCTTTAATTTGTTTAAACCATCAGCAAATTGTTGTTGTAGTTGGTGCATTTTTAGTGGGAAGATACCATTTTGTTTGAACGCTTTATTTAGTTTATTTTTTACACAAATGTTCTTATCAACATTATTTCTATGGATGTCATGGTTGGTGAAAAGTGAGGACTCATAAATAGTGAGCACCTTATTCACATCCACCTACTCATTCTTTAAACTTTAAATTGAATCACAATGCAGGAAAATCCAGGGATGCTCCTCACTTTAGTTCTCTATTCTGATTACCGAAAGAACAGGGATCTTGGCAACTTATACAAAATTGCCTGTTATGAGGGGCTGCAAGTATTTTTGGCATGCACTTTCAGGATATACGACTGGTTTGATTGCTGCTCTTGCTGCAGGAATCTTGACATGAATACCATAGCCTGCAGTTCTATATTTGGTATTGATTAGCATCATGCACTTTAAATTGGATAACTTGCAAGTTAAAAATATATTTCTTTGGCATCTTCATTGTGCTCTGGTATTCCTCAGTTACAAACTAGAAAGTTTTCATGTCATTGTCTACTTTGAGAATATGAATGAACTTGCATAGATTCACCTCAAGAATATCTTAGTGGGAATCTGTTTTAATTTTTTCTTGTCAGTTCATTCACTTATTTCTTCCATTTTCTTTTTAGTATCCTTAGATGAAATGGCATTTTTAAAATTTTTGGAATGGGTTATAGTTGTTAGGAAGTATTGAATAGTTCAGAGAATTCCTTCTTTCATGTATGAATGTAGTTGTTTACCTTTGGACACATATTAAAAGAAAGTGTACTGTCTCCCAATAAGAGATTTTTGGAATTGCCTTGCATTATATTATAATCAGTATTTTGACCTTCAATCAAAATGAACAAGTATGTCTTCCATAATTTTCCAAGGTTCTAACATTAGAAAATACTCTAACTGCATTTGATTTCATGTATAAAATTATTTTCCCATTGGATGTTACATGGTATTTCTGATGCCCTCCTCTGGTATTGTAGTCATTTGGAGTCAATGAGTTTACGCCAGATTCGTTGTTTAGAGACTTGAGGTGTTTGGATGTTTCTAATATTGTGTAATTGCAGTGATGAATGAACCGATAAGTTTGACCCAAGTAATGGTACAAAACTTTTGTTTAAGGTCCATTTTTGTTGATTTAACTTCATCCTATTGCCATTGAAAAATTAGAGCCTTCAAGGTCATGCACATTTGATCCATAAGACCAATAATACCCACAAATGGTCATTTCTCATTCAAAACTTGAACACACAGTGAAGGGAATTAGAAAGATGAAACCTGATTGTTTTATAGTGGTCCATTATAAGTAATGTCTTAGAGTCTGTTTATGAAATATAATGCCCAGAAATTGATACACAGACACAACACTTCATAACGGTGCTTGTATCACCATCAAACCCTAAACCCCATAAGCTGAGTGGTCAAAGCAGCCAGATCTTGTTTATGACTAAGTCGAGAAAACATCCTCTTGCTGGTTTCAAGATCATTTTGACCTATATCATCGATCATTCCAGAGTGCACCTTTTCCAGGCCCCAAAATTGTCCCTCAGCATTGACTTCATGTGAATTTTTTAGAGGTTCGTTGTCTACATTTCCTTTTAAAAATCTAGTGCATGAATGATTGTCCACATGTTCATGAAGAAGAGAACATCTTTGCATTTGATGTGGTCCAGAGAGAAATTTTTTATTTGGTCAAGTCTGTATTCTTCATCAATTATTTTCTTGACATCGTTTTCATTCTCCGCACTGTAGTTGTATATGTCATCGAGGGCTTCATTACAGGTTTCATCAATCTTCTGGGCTATCCAACTTTGTTATTGTCAACAATAGAGCCATCTAGAGTTGGAAATGGATCTGTATGACTGAAAGCTTCAATAATTGTGTGTTTATAACATACCCTTTGTTTGTCTACCAAGGAATATCCAATGGATCTGTATGACTGAAAGCTTCAATAATTGTGTGTTTATAACATACGCTTTGTTCGTCTACCAAGGAATATCCATCACATATGTCAACAACATTTTCTTCCAGATGAGTATTGACAGTAAAAGGAAGAGACTTCCCTATCCCATCAGCCTTGAGGAATAAATTCAGATAGTAGGCATAAAAAATAGCAGGACTGTCGGATTCCATGATATAGGATTTTTGAGGATTGAACTATAATATTAATTGTTTCTTCACTCAGATAATAATAATGGTCACATTATTACTTTGTTGGCTTTGATAAACCTTTTGAGTTTATTGACATCAAACTGTAGGAAATCATGATTACTTCCATTTATTTCTTATACGATCATGATTAACATCAAAGTGCAACGTGGGGGTTACATTACTCCACAAACTCACAATGAAATGTTGAGGTGCCAAGTATATTACCATGAAAGTCTACAACTCCCTTAATTTCAGTGTATATAAAAATAGAATTAGTGTGATTGAACTATATTTCTGTGACTTCAAAAGTGTTTTCAGGATTTAAATTATTAGCAAGGGAAGCATGATCTTAATTATCCTTTTCATATGGTTGATCTTTTGGGGTACAAACATGGTTTCTACCTGTCTAGAACTGCATATGGGTTGTATCATTGGTGGAAATATTAAAAGATTCTTCATTTCCTCTGTTTATCACTTTGTCATGTAGGAAATCATGATTGGCATCCTCACAATGGTGAAATTTTTTATCATGCTCCTTGTTTTCATGCAAATCATTCATAGAATCTAGGACAGATACATCAACACATAGCTATTCTTTGATGAGGATGGGATTTATTGTGGGGCCACGTTGGTCATAAGTAGCCTATCCATCAAGAACTAATCTTGTGAATTTGAAGTGGCTTTTTTAGTGATATTGTTATCCTTTGTTGCACATATCTTCAATTTCTCGTAATATTTCTCAGTTTTTCAGATTTAAGTTTATGCTTGCTTATTTTACCCAATATTCACCTTGATTTCATTGACTATTTCCTTTGATTTTGAATAACATATATGCTGTTATCATCTTCAAGAGAGGTTGGATATTCTTCTTCTTGTGCGTCTACCACAAGGTCTTGAAAGGTATTTTCATATCATCGGAACCCAGGGCCCCAATGCTCGAAAAAGCCCTCAATTAGACCAGCAATAGAAGATATTTCCTTTGGACTACTGGATCTAACCCAAGCCTTTTGTTTTTCCTCAAGATAGTATAGAATTAACCTCATGCATAACGTATATATATTCTTTTGAGAAGAGTATATATATTATTTTCAATCCATGTCCTTGCCTTGCAGGACCTTGAGAGGGGTATATAGATTATTCTCAATGGAAAACAGTTTCCGTTTGTATGATTTCTTATGATCTAATCATCTGCAGAATATCATAGTGCAAGGATTGTTAGGGGATATATATTCAAAAGAAGGCTTGAAGATAATATCCACTATCAAATCAAACAAGGGTACTAGCTTAAAAGATGAAATTGAAAAACATTTTAATTCTTAATTCTCCCTACAAAAGAATTTTCAATTGCAAAGACTAAGCACAAAGAATATTGTGTGACTAGTCTTTGACCTTGGGTAAGCTAGCTGCTACCCTCTCAAACATGATCAATGATAATGGTAAGTCATGGGATTAGACAGATTCCAGTCTGAATTCTATAATGCTACCTAGTACTTTGACAATCCAAACATTTTGTATAGGTTTACAATGAATCCATCACAAGAGCAATCATTGAGAACCAATAATTTAAGTTATTGATGTTATGCATAACAATTGTTGTTATATTCGATATTCTACCAACATGCCATGCAGATTTTGTTTCTCAATGTGTATCCATGTATTAATTCAACTCTTTTCAAACTATTTTATGTGATCAATGATATGTAGAGGAACTTTCATGGGTGCTTCAGATCCTAAAAGGCTGAACTTGCATACACAGGAGTTTATATATAAAAGTGAAGATATGACAGGAAATAAATTCTATCATGCTCTAATAACCAACTAGGGTTTTGGTGAACAACCTTTTGAAAATATAGTCTAATGGTTCTTTTGTGTATTTGTATTCCTGTAGCAGGATAGTTCCAACAAGATTTGATTTAGACAACTTCCAAGAAAGCCATTAAGATAATTTTTACATGTATTAGCTACAACTACAGACTATTTTAGCACACTTTTTCTTAATGCTCTTTGTTTTTCACTAAGGATTAATGAGGATCATTGTTTCATTGATAGCGTTGTGCACAAACATTAATGATTAAATAGGTTGTTTTAGTGATACCACAATTGTGCATAATTGTTGTGATTACCCTTTTGTTCCCAAAATTGGTTAGATCTCACCAAAATCATCCTACACCTTATTCATCTTTCCACTTTATTTTCGCCAGCAAACAATTCCATATCTAATGCATAAGGCTTATGGTGGGTCACACCATCTTTAATGACATGAATTTGTGTCATACATTATGACAATACTGTTTCTTGTGTCACTTTATCATAAGTGACATATCTGTCAGAGGTTGACTGCAACCAGGAAAAGCCATTTTTGGATCTTGTGATTTGATGTGAGCTATTATAAGAAAGGTCCTGAAAGGCTTGCCTTTGTTCTGTTGTTAAAATGTTAGGTCATTAAAGTAATGGTCAAATATTGAAATTAGTGTACATGAAACAATTGTGTGTGGTGTAATTTGAGGGTCTGTAAAATGGCAAGTCAATAAGAGGAGAAACTTGGCTACATATGTGGTGAGAGAGAGATTATAGGAAGTGAAAGGTTATTGGGCAAATAAAGAGTCATAGGAATTGGAATGTTTAGTGTTAAAAGCTCTATTATGTGTTCATGTGCTTCCAAATCCATTTTCTTTTTCTCTATCTTTGTAATAAAATTGTCAGTGTCTCATTTCATAGTGTTTTTGTCTTATTGAATGATCTATGTGATCCAGTTCTAGTGATAACATGATGCTAATTTGCTTCAATTTTGACCTGGCATCAAAGCTGAAGCATGTGTTTTTGGAAAGCAGAAGATGGATAGCTTTGAAATATCTAAATTGAGAGCAACACAAATCACGAGTTAATTCATAGTGACATTTGTGGTCTTATCAAAACAAAATCACTTTGAGGATCAATCTACTTAAGCATCTCTACCATGTGAGCCCTAGAACTCTTGTGTCTAGGAAAAAGCAAACTGTAAAAAATAACAGTTTCTGGGAATCTATTGAAACTGACTCTGTACAAATCCCTAATCACTATAAAGACCTAGATACACCTGTCATCAAATATAGACCCTGAGATATATTGACTGCTCAAGAGATTATGAATCTCAACAATAGATTTTATTCAAGGTTGAATATGCAAGATGAACGTATTGTACTTCTGGAAAACTGAAGCCCATACATCATCAAGATGTACCCTGACTATCATACATAATCATACTAATAGTAACATATTCTGACTTCCCAAGATATCAAAGAAACTGCTTTAATATTCTATATAGTTGTAGACATATGGCAAATACTTTGAAAACCTTAGTAGCTTTGCTTAAGCTATTAAGCAAGCCTTCGAACTTCTGATCAGCAAGTCTTCCATCTTTGATCTTCTTCCACATGCATCTTGTCATATGAGTTATCAATATTGTAAATCAGTTATACAGAATTTTGAGAAATATCACTTAAATACAAACCCTAGGCACCACGAAGAACATCAACTCTCAATCTTGATGTGCATTGTACTACCCTGCAATCGTTATTTCACAATTGTGTATGCAGTAGTACTGACTCATGTATAGTGATCTCAATGTCAAGACTTTCACAATTCTCAGCCTTTGCAAAATGCATACAACACCTACTCTCAACAAATGTAACTACCCAAAATTATTGTCAATAGAATATCTAGAGAACCAATTGAAGTGACCTTTCGAGCTATTACTTTAGAGAAAATGACTTCATATTTCAATCTCCAAAAGGGATATAGCAATATTCAATAGTAGTAAGCCACCAATCAATTATGATCAAGTGAACAAGGTAATCATCATAGTGTTCCAAGGGTGATCTTCACAAGATGAAAAGTTGAGCACATACTACCTCAAATTATATTCTTCAAATTTGAACCACAGAGGTATTTCAACTAATAAAATTAGATCTTCAAAGATTGACACAATACAAGGGTGTGATCAACTTGAACCCCATATTGTGCTTCTGTCATCTATCTTCATCCTCAGGATTGTGCCATTTATATTTATATCATATACCATCAGCTGGTTTACTGTGCTAAAGACTTAACCTTGTCAATGTTACTTCTATGCAAGGTTCTTGTCAATTTATAACCTACATCTAAGGAGATATATCATAGACACTAATTTCAGGGCATTGAGATAACGTCATATTACAGGAGCAAGTTGTCTCTAGCTAGATTATAGTTCAGACTACTTCAAATAATAATCACAAGTGAAAGATTGATTAGTACGAAGTTAATGAAATCTGAATTATGTTATACTTCGAGGTTACAACAGTAAAAATATCTTATAGATGAGAATTGTAGTCACTATCATGGAATTTGCAGAGTATCAATTTCCATGTGTCATACCTTATCCATCGTATCATCGCCAATATGTAGTTTGAACAGAACATTTTACATATCAAGGTGTTGTGTAGATATAATGAGTCATTGTCATGTGACTAGAGAGATCTGTAGTGATTCTTATGAACACCAGGCGGGCTAGAGTTTATAGAATGAAAATCATAACATGTGAGTCATAGAAACGATGTAGGTCGAGGATCTTAAAGGGCTGAAACACTTCTGTAATTATGAACCGAGATAATGCCAATTATTGAGAAGGTTTGATGGCAAACTGTTACAACCTTGTTTATTTGCTCCTGGACCCCTACCTGACTGTGGTCTTCCGCCAAACACCTTTATTCCAATTTGTTGATGGTTTGGACTATTATTCAAACAAAAGATAAGAGTCACAGTTTCCCATCCAAGAGATCCAAGGCCTGTGGCCTCGTACCAACATTTTAGCCTCTTGTCCAACGCTGTCAAGGCCTGCGGCCTACTTGTAACACATAGCTAGAGTTGTGGCCTATTGTAGGAGAGAAAAATCCAACTATGACAAGCCCAAACATCATGCAGAACTCCCCCTCACATGCATCTTCCTCCTTGCTATAGTTTGGAACTATGAGAGATTAAAAAGTAGTCAAAAACACATGGAAGAGTGCTTGACCTAGTTGCGCTCTAGCCTGCGCATATGTGGCCTAGAGAAAAGTATTTACACCCTCCAAACTGCTTACCAATAATTTTTTGTAGCATCCCTCTTTCTGTGGCTTGTAATAGAGATTGAACACACCAAATGGCATAGAAAAATACCCAATGAGCATACCTCTGATTGCGGCCCTATCCAACAAGAGACTCACTCTCATAATCAAGAGTTAAATATCCCAAACAATCCTCTAGCCTCCACCCATGGTGCCCGTTGATGCCTCAAAAATCGTTACATCAACATCGGGGGATAACCACCTGGTCCGGACCTTAATACAACTCCTTTTCCATTTGGTATGGTGGCTCCGACTGGATATAATGGGACCAGTTTCCCAATAGTGAATAGAAAGGGGGTGAATGAATGATTGGTTTTCTAACAAGTGATAATAAATGGAGGACTTATTCTATAAATGAAAAACATAAATGACTAGTTTATCCCGGGAAACTTTTATTCTTTTAAGTGCAATGTTTAATAATCTATGTTTGCTGATAGGCATGTAGATGACGCTATGCAATAAACAAAGACATCCATTTAAATGATAATTGCTTCATTCAAATAGTTGAACGAAGTAATTGATAAAGCGATATTACACTCCTCTTTTATATTACCGATACATGCATGACTTGAAAGAATAGCAAACTGTAAACATCCAATAGTGGAAAGCATAACGTTTATTGTTAAAACACATTCATATATTCAATAATAGCATAAATGAGCAAACAACAATTCACATAAAAGGAATAAATTCAGACATAGATAATAGTACCATATGAGCTGCGAATTATTCCCTACTCCAATCGCAATTTGAATTCCTTCTTCCGATTCAGAAATACTTTAAAGTAAAGGCAATAGTGCACATTCATATCAAAGCTTCATTGTCAAAATTTGGAAAGATTTGGTCTAGTCTTCATAAAAGAATATGCTTGAAGTACAGTAGTGCAACTTCAAGCTTAAATCATATACAAAAACTTACGACCCTTTCTAAATGCATGAAAGGGTCTATAAATACTAAACTAAGCTAACAAACTACAAAATTAAAATGCTACTAAATTGGTATAATCCGATCTTAAAATATCTCCCCCATAGTGATCTGGAAATCGGCAGCGATGATTCATTCTTCTGGCTATTTTCCCTTTGTCCTGAGTTGGCATATTGCTAGCATTGGCTCCACTTCTTGAGGGCGACTGAGTCGAGAATTGATTTGAGCAGCATAGGTGGCATCATGTATATCGAGAATGATACACCCGATTGCATCCGTCAGGCATTTGAGGGTGGCTCTCTGACTGTATGGTTTAACTAGGAACAACCAATAGGTGTCCCAAGTTAAACTTTTAATCCCCAAGATCAATCTCCCATTCTTTTCAAGCTCTTATTTACATGACTGCTCCAATGTTTTGGCCGATAATAGTTTACGTGGTGTACATTGAAAAATCATGTTAGATAAATAGAGAGTGTTATTGATCAAGTCAATTAAATTGCTCGTAGATAACTTGCATCGGGAAACAGCTCTCTCTACTTTCATTAATTGGGACTGCCATTCTGTGAATAGGATTTCCTTATGGGATTCTAAGATTTTGGGCAAGTTTGCTTCCTTTCCCTCATTCGAGTCCTGCCATGTAAGAAAATCTGTCAAAGTGTCTTCGGCTTGCTCCAAATCCTGCCTGGCATCCACTGACTTATCTATTATAGATGATGTTATGTCGCATAAAGGTTCAACTTGGGCGATTTCATGACATAACAATCTTATTTGGGTTATTAATGCCTTGTTAATTTGCATTTCCTCTGCTTTGAACTCAGTAGGTTGGGGAAGACTTTTGAACCTTTCTATCTGAGCTGATAATTGAGCAATTTACTCATCTTTTGTCTTTGTCATCTGTTCATTCATCACCTTCAACTTTGATAATGCCTCGGATAGTTCTTTCTATTTTTGAATTGCTCCCAAATCAATCTTCTGCTTCTCTTCATGCAACTATTTTATTAGCTGGTTGTTTAATTGTTTCTGTGCGGACAGTTGTTGTTGGAGCTGTTCTAACTTATGTTGCTCTTCCAATAACTGTGCTTGCAATAAAGCGATCGCTTGATCCTTTTCCTTCAACAAATTGCTTACCTCCGATGCCTTATCCATGGTGGCTACCGAATAGGCACCGACATACTTAGATAACTTGGTTAGGTCATCGGAGGGGTTAAATTATTCTCTCCATACCACATTTGCTATTATTGTTTTTTCAGGGAACAGAGAAGGTTGATCAATCCTTCTTCTCTTCCGTTGTCGTTTTATTACAACCCTGTGTTTCGGGCTATAGAAAACATCTAGTGGAGGAATGTCCTCTACTTGCAAAACAATTTGATCAGAGGGGTTCTTTGGAATTATTTCTACTACTGTACTTGAGGGTGGACCACTGGTTCCTTTGTTTGGAACCTCCTGTGATGTTGTATCTTGTGTATCGGCAGCTTTGGATGTTTTGGCGTCCGTTGAGGTCTCAAGAATACCTATAATTGTATTGAATTGTTGCCATTCTTCAAGAAATCTTGGATCCACTTGGGTATCCACATTTATTTCTTTGCTGCTCTGCTCCTGCTGCCTTTTCTGTTCTTCTTCCCTTATTCTCTCCTATTGCTTCTTTTCTGCCTCCTCTTGTTCTTTTCTCTGTGCCTCTTCCTGTTCTTTTTTCTGTGCATCTTCCTATTCTATTCTTCGGATTTCCCCTTCTCTCTTCTCTGGACATCTTCATAGATTGCGGATGTAGCAGGAGGTTCATTAGTAATCTGCTGCTCAGGCTCACTTGACTGAATCATCGCGATAGTGGCTAACAAATCTAGAGGCAGAGTTTGCAACCTCTGTTCTCTAAGTTTGTTAAATTCTACCAACCCGTCATCGCGATATCTCATCCTGGATAGTTGTTGTACCTGGAAGATTGACTCAGCAGAGGAGAACAGGTCATCAAACTCATCTTCCTTGTGCTCGAATTTAGTGAGTTTGGCTTGATCCAGGGCATTGTAGATGACTTTCTTCAGGTGAAAACGTCTATTAGGCAGAGTGGCGAGAGTTAGGACGTTCATTTTTTCTGCCTCTTTCTCTGCATGTTTATAATCATGCAGAGTATAGACGCCACACCTAAGACGAAAAGGAGGCCAAACTTGCTTCTTTGAATTTCTGGGAGTTTTCGTGGCTGGCACAGTTGTAGGGTGATATGCTATTTCGCGAGGCAACAGCTTGTCTGGTATGTACAAGGGGAGGACATGAGGTCTGGCCTGATTGCCAAAAACTCTTACATAGGTGAATTTTTCTTCTCCGAACTAGGTTCCTAGGGCTGTCAAGTCAATCTCAGCCTGAGAGGAGATCTTAGGGGCAGGTTTATCAAAGATTGCATAGTAAAGAGGTAGCATAAATCCATTGCAGACTTGGTATAAATGGTGTTTATAATGAGCTTTACATAATATCTGGTGGTAGACATGAATAGGCATAGGGTCCTATGGAGTCCATCTCCACCCTAATACAGGAAACTCAGAATTGAAACAAAGGGTATCCAGAATGTAGGCACTAAAATAAAATGGAGGGATGAACCTATCAGTAACACGGGATTTATTTCTGAACTCAAGAATAGCCGTAGCCAATTTATCCGATAATATAGTCCCCCAATCCATTATTTCACTATTACATGCCACTTCCATAAGAGGAACCATCTCTATGGAAAACTTGGAAGAATCATGCAATCCCCATAATCGACACATCATGACTCCAGCATACCAATAAGGAGAGCATAAGGAGTCGACAGAGTACTTACCCGAAGACTCATGTTTGTGTTTCATCGGGTTCCATCTCCATTCTCGTATAGGCACTGACTCAGTTTCATTCTCATCTCGAAACTTTTCTAGAAACTTTATTGTATTTCTTCTCTGGCTTGGGCAAGTGGTACATTTTTCTGAAATCGTTGGGTTGAAATGAACCAAATATTCTTCCATCGACAGTGCAGAATGTTCTGTCCGTAATTGGAATTGCCTCGATTTCCCATATCACCACATCCATATACGAAAGAATTTGTTCTCGAACTGCTATCCTATGCAGGTAGGAATCAGCCAAATCCTTTAAAGTAACATCAAATTTTCAGCATGAACCTGTTGAAGCTTGTACTGATGTTTGCTGAGGGTCCTCGGCTTCTACCAAGTTGTAAATACTTTGCCAAGTAGTGCTGCCAAGACCGAGACATGTGGTATCTGAGATTAATCCCTTCTTGCTTGGTCCCGGATCAGTGGCATGCTGCCCTGTTATCATAGTTGCCGAAGGCGTTCCAGGCTTCTTAGATTTATTTCCCATCGTTACTGTGGAAAAACCCTGCGCAAGAGAAAGATAGACGTAATGCAGAGAATAGATAGCTAAAACAAAATATGAGGAAATTGTGTCAATCAATGGGAAATGGACGATTTTTCATAAGGCTCCCGCGGATGCTTTATCTGAAAGGATTTAGGCATGACTGCTCATTAATTGGTCGTTAAAACCTGTCAATCACTTAATTGCTTGTTATATCCTTTATTTGCCAAATAATGGTTTAAGCGTGGATTTGATTTTTTGTCGGTTGGACGCGAGCGAATCTCTATCGGGAAAAGAAAAGGCTTTCAATGATAATTAATATATAATATAGCAAAATCATATTGATCGTTTTCGAAAATCGCGCTTTGGGCTCATCGTAATCGGAAATCGGAGGAAGTCTTGGGTAATTTCATTTGAGTCTTATGGAATCCCCGATCGCTGATAGCGATATCGCTCAACTCGCATCGGGAGTTTGAATGAGGAGAGTTTGTTATGTTCGCATCGCATTCCCCGATCGCCGATTGCGATATCACATCGGGGCAAAGGGGAGGGGCCTTTTATTATTTGTTTTCCCGATATCGATCATCTATTTGGCTTTTATCGCATCGGGGAAAATCAATGGGTCATGGTTATATATACTTTGTTGTTGCGATATGCGATCTCGTGATCTCTTTATCGCAATAATAAAGAATTATTCATTTTATTTTTAAGACCACTTATTTCAAAAGGTTTTAAAATGTTTTGATTATTTCCGAACCTTTAGAAGAGTGATGGATTAATACCAATTTAATCTAAAAGGGACCCATTTCAAATTATAATTTTCTAAAGTAAGATTTTTTGAAATGGGGGGTTGTTGTATAGCACAACAATTGGCGATTCACTGGAAGAAACAGTTATCTCTGAAAAAGTGATTGAAATTTTTTGAACTTTCTTTACATAGATACCTTATCAAAAGGAAAGTTCTAATATAACTAAGTATACACACATTCTGAATATAATAAAGACATGTTTTTGCTAATTCTTTCCCTTATTAAAACTAAATACATTCTAAGTTTTAAATTGTCCTTTATTGGTTGATAACGATAAAACAAAACATCTTTCCAACTTAGCCATTTTAGTTGACTCCTTTGTCACAGGTAGAGCCTCTGTTGCTAGCAAATGTTCATAGTTTTGACAGGGATACCTTTTAACCATTTGATTGTTCACAATCCCTTCCATCTCAGAGTATGATTAAAAGAATGAATTCAAAACATGTTTTCATATTTTGTATTTCTTTTCTTTTCTATCTTTTGTAAGATAAAAAGCCATTGTCCTAGTTTGGTTGCCAGCTAATTTGACAATGCCATTCACTAGTTGTAATCTAATCGAACAAGCTGGCTCGTGATGAGACCCCTTTTCTTATGCTTATAAGCCATTACCCTATTTTGGTATGCAGTGTTGCTAATGTCGATTAGACTATTTTCCAATGATCATGGTAAGCAGGCTTGTAATAAGACCCCTTATCTTTATATCAGATATTTTAGAATTACACTCTGAGTAATCATATTCTTGAATGAATGGGATGAACAATTTTCTCCTTAAGAGAAAATGGATGACAAGGTAAGAGTTGAGGATGCTAAGATTGAATTAGTCTTTGTTTTGATATTGATAGCCTTTTTTGTGACCTGTTTGAAAACATTAAAACGATTTACAGTAGTTCTAAATCTTGAGAAGATTTTCGCAAAACAAAAAGGGGTTTTCAGAATGCTAATATACCTAATTTCCTAGAACTTGTTCTTTTTGTTTAAGATTTCTATTCTACAAAAGTAAATATTAAAAATACTTCTTCTGAGCAACATCTCAATACAGCAAAGGCCAATAGAAGCTATTTTTCAACCTTAGTTCCTAATGATCCTAAATATTGCTAATCCTACTGAATTTAAAAGAGAAGCGGTTACCTCCTCAATTGAAGAATTTCTTTAAGATGAGGCCATTAACAGGAAGAGTATCACTCTTTCCTGATAGATCTTGTAATATGAATGTCGAATGGCCTACCTTTTCGCTGATCTGAAATGGTCCTAGCCACATCTTTTGGAATTTGGTGTGTTTACCCTTATCCTCATGTGCTTTGTCCCATTTTAGAACAAGATCACCAACCTGCAACTGTTTAGAACTAGATGAAGCTAAATCAAATGATAACTTGATTATCTGCTGATGTTTATCATGAGTAATTTTGGCCTTTTCTCTTTCTTCTTCTAATTTTAAAATTTGATCATGTATGAGTTGGATAGAAGAAGAGGGTCTTTCTTCGATAAACTGAACTAGGGCTAGAGAAGGAAGCGCTAAATTGGTACGTAGTACTGCTTCTTTCCCATAGACAAGGTTGAATGGGGAAGTTCCTATAGAGGCCTTTTGCATTATTCTATCAGCCGATATTGCGAATACTAAAGATTTGTGCCAGTTTTAATGATTTTGTTCGATAGTTTGCTTAATGATTTTGAGTAGATTTTTATTGGTAGATTCTGCTAGACCATTACCCTGGGGATAGTAATTTGCAGAATATTTCAATTTAAATCCTCTTTTAATAGCAAACTCAAACATGGCATTTCCAGAAAAATAAGATGCATTATCAAAAACAAGAGCATTAGGGACACCAAACCTGGTAATGATGAATTGGTCTATGAATTCTATAATTCCTTCAGAGTTTGTTGTCTTTAATGGAATTTCTTCAACCCACTTCGTAAAGTAATCAGTAGCAGTAAGGATATACTTGTGTTCTTTGGAGGATTGTGGAGTTATCTCTCCAATGCTATCTAGTCCCCATTGTTCAAAAGGTTGATCGATATTAACTGGTTGCAAAGGAAAAGCTGGTTTCCTTTGTCTTCCACTGGAGACTTGACAAGTTCGGCATTTCCTTACATACTCATGGGTATCTCTGAATAAGGTGGGCCAGTAATATCCAGCATGGATGATTTTATGAGATGTTGTATCAGCTCCAAAATGTCCTCCAGCTGGTCCATCGTGTAGTTCCTACAAGACCTTTTGTGCTTCAGGTTTCTCTAGGCATCTTAATAAAACTGAATCGTAGTTTTGCCTAAAAAGCACATCATCAATGATAACGAAGTCTTTTGACTTTAATCTAATAGCCCGTTTGTTTTTATAAGAGAGATTGGGAGGTGCATTTCCATTTTTTAAATTAAAGATTAAATCTGCATATTGAGATTCAGAATCGGTAATACTTATCTGGTTGATTTCTTCAATATGATCTGTATCACTTGATTCCGGAATGTTGGATGCTCCTGCTAATAACCTGCAAAAACCTTGGCCTCTAACAATATTTGTTGGCTTAATTTCCAAGTCATATTCTTGAAGTGTTGTAACCCAATTTGCCCTTTTTTCACCTAGTTCTCTTTGGATCAATAATTGCCCTACTAAAGAAAAAGGAACTATTACTTTTGTATGGGCTTTTAGAAGAAAGGGCCTGTAGTGTTTGATGGCTTTATACACAACAAAGGCTTGTTTTTCAACTTCAGAGTAATTTAGTTCTGCAACTTGAAAATTTGAACTGAAGAATGAAATCGGTGCTTCCAAGTTGTGATCGTTGATTTGAGTGAGTACCGCTACATAAGATAAATCGGACACAATAGTGTACAATGTGAAATGATTAGAAAAATTATTAGTGTTTAAAGCGGGGGCATTCATTATTGATTGCCTTATTAAATCAAATGCTTCTTTTTCCACAATCCCCCATCTAAACACTGAATTTTTCTTAATCATGGTTTGTAATGGTAAAATGATATGAGAAAAATCGGGAACAAATATTTTGACAAAGTTGATCTGACCTAAAAATGATTGCATTGAGTTTTTGTTATGAGGAAATGGGATTTCAGAAATTTCTTTAATCCTGTTGGGGTCAATATAAATACCATCTTTGGAAATAATAAATCCTAAGAGCTTTCCTTGATCTAGAGAAAAGAAGGATTTTTTAGGATTAAGTGAAATACCATACCTTCTACAACGTTCAAAGATTTGATTCAAATCATGTAAATGGTTAGATCTCTTTTTAGAAAATACAGTAATATCATCTAAGTAGACGACTACTGTCTTGTTCATCAATCCTTTGAAGGCTATATCCATTGCTCTTTGGAATGTAGCTCCTACGTTAATAAGTCCAAAAGGCATTTTCTGATAGGCATAGGTTCCCCATTTTGTTCTGAAAGTAGTTTTGAGTCTGTCATCAGGATGAACCAGAACTTGGTTGTATCCTGAAACGTTGTCTAGAAAGGACATTAGTTCAGAACCTGCTACTGAATGGAGTATTTGCTCCATGGTAGGTAATGGGAAATTATCTTATTGACTAGCCTTATTCAGATTTCTGAAATCAATGCAAATCCTAATGTCACCATATTTATTCCTGATGGATACCATGTTGGAGACCCAGTTTGAGTGCCGAACTGGAAAAATAATCTTTTCTTTTAAGAGTTTATTGAGTTCTGATTTTATCTGACTCTCTAAGTTTGGATGTATTTTCCTCAATTTTTGTTGAACTAGTTTTTGTTCGGGTAGCATTGAAATGGTATGATGTATGATAGATGTATCATATGCTTTTAAATCATCATAAGTCCAAGCGGAGACATGTTTTTTTTTTTCTTAATAATCTAATAAATGTTGTCCTTTCCTGTTTAGAAAGTCCTAATCCTAAATTGATATTTTGAGGATTCTGCTCAGTACCAAGATTTATCAATTCAAACCTCAAGGTAGAACTTTGGATTTTTGAGTTGGTTACATGTTTGAACCTGTCTTTAATGTCATGAAGATCTTCAAGTTTAACCACAGGTTTTGGTATGGAGTTTTCCTCATGCTTTTCTTTCATCTGAAGATCATGATCATTTTCATCAATGATCTGATCGTTGTAGGATTTGTCGGAAGTTAAGAAATGTAGAATATCTTCATCGTGGTTGAATACTCTCCAATTGGTGATATTGTCGGGGACTGATGGCCTAAAGATCAACTCTACCGAAAATCTATCTTGACTAAAATCGTCAGAAGGCAAGAGTTTAGAAGCAACATTGGCCAATAGGTCAGCTACTGCATTCTGGGATCTAGGGATAGGTGAAATATTGAATGCTAAGAAATGAGATAAAAGTTTCTGGACTAAGGACTGGTAGTGTTTGAGGTGATTAGAGAGACAATGGATTGTGTTTCGAACTTGTTTTATCACAATCTCTGAATCGCCGAACACTTTTAAATATTGAAATTTCAAGACGATAGCTTTGTATAATCCTTGGATCAAGGCTTCATACTCAGCTGTATTATTCGTGCATTCAAATTCTAATCTACAAGAAAGCATTGTTTTTTCTCCCTCAGGGCTGACTAAAATATAGCTTGCTCCTGATCCTTCACTAGATTTTGAATCGTCAAAATATAAAGACCAAAATAAAGAATTATCAACATTTTTATTTACAAAATTCTCAGTAACATTAACACATCTAGATCTGTCAGTTTGAGAAAAAATTTCGATTTGTGATGTGAAATTGTTTATCGAGAAAGGAGATGGCTGGGCAATATAATTGCCAAAGTATGATTCAGAAGAATAGTTTCCCAAAATGTTGTTGTTAAATGCAACTGGTTGATTCTCTTGTTCGAACTCTGTAACAGTATGTTTCATGTGTTTCTCCCGATTGACTTTTATTTGGTTTGGCTTTCCTTCATAGGGCAGCCACATATGAGACCAATCGGTAGAAATATACCCGTGGAGTTTTTCAGACCAATCTCTGCTCAGGATTAAACCATAGAATTCAGGTATATCAGCGATTAAGATATCAATCCTCTGAACCACTCGTGGATCAGCCGATAACCTGATCGTAACAGAGTTTATTTCCCCTAAAACCTGGACTTTAGTTCTATCGAACTGCACAATGTGAATTGAGGACTTCTGGGGTTCTATGTTCAGTTTAGAACAAACTGAAGCTGGCATTATATTTGATGATGCCCCATAGTCAATCAAGCAGTTATGTAGATTTCGATTGTAGAGTTCGTACGTTAAGAGAAAAGGAGGGGTATGGGAATTCGATCTGTCTCCAATTAGAATTGTATCAGTTGCCTCAACTCTACCAGAAGGTGGTTGTCCTTAATCGCTTACAGCTTTAGTACTGGGAAGAGGCGAAGAAGGAACTGCATTAAGTTCTTTGAGAAGTAATTTCTGTTGATGTTTTAATTTACTGAGTTCAAACATGGTGATGTTTGCCTTAGTCTTTTTCATATCATCAACAATATTATAGTCCATTGAATCCAATACTACCAATGTTTTAGATGATGTAGATATATTGGAGGATGACGGTTGATTTTGAGGTACTGTTGTAGCTGGCTTCCTTGTGGGTACCTTTTCCTTTGTAGTATTGGTACCTGCACTCCTTTACTTTGAATTGGCCTGAACCGGTTGAGGAGTACTTTTGCTCCTGGTAGTCACGGGAAAGGCTTCTTGTTCAGCTTCGGTATCAGAGTTAGGCAGTATGAAGTCCCACATTCCATGGCATTCAACGACTTCCTCTTCTTCGAATTCATCAGATGGTGAAATTGTTTCTTCTTCTTCTTCTTCCTCAAGATTTGAATCTGCATAGGATATAACATTTGGAGGCTTGGACTGAGGTTTCTTAAAATTCCTATAAGGTTTCCTTGTTGAGGACTTTGCTACTTGCTTCTTAATTTCAACCATTTCATTTGACATGGTTTTGAGGACTTTTTGAAGGCCCTCCATATCGTATGGATCTTTGGTGATTTTCTTCCTTGAATCATCCTTGAAAGACACTTTTTTGGATTTTTTCTTTCCTCGAGAGCAACTTTCTTTTCCAGCATTCGACAGCGAGAGCTTCTTTCATGCTTTCAGCCAATGTAGGTTTTTTAGCCCTATCTACAAAAATGGCTATATTTGAGGGTAAGGCTGTAATGTACCACTTGCTTCTAATTTGTTCACTTGGCTTATCATCGATAGGGATTTTGTTCAAGAGTTTGTTAAATCAGGAGTTAAGCTCCTTAATTGGTTCTCTTGATTCGATCCTTAGATTGGAAAGGTCATTTTTGAGTGTAGCCAAGGATCTATCATCACCGTATTTGGTAAGAAATTGTTCCTGAAAGATATTCCAACTGGTGATGGATCTAGAGGGCAAGGAAAAATACCAATACCCTGTTGATCCTTGTAATGTGTAGGGGAACAATCTAACTACAACATCTTCTTCTGTTACTCCTTTCAGATTAACTGACAACATGAAATTATTTATGTGTTTCTCAGCTAATGTTCCAGCATCTGGAATAAATTTTGGTAACCATTTCTCAGGATAATCGGGTAACGAGTGTAAAGGCGCAGGCATAGTGACTACACCAGGACTTCTCCATGGTGTCTGAGCCATTTTGGGAGTACCAATGATTGCCTGTGGTGTTCCAGGTGTTTGGGGAGGAGGTGGAAATGAAGACTGAAAAGGTTGTGATGTTGAAGGTGAAGTCCCCTGGTGAACAATAATATGTAATGGTGAAGTGGGTGTTTGACTTCGCACTGAAGATGATGAGATGGATGATGATGGAGAAAAGGTTTCACTACCAGAACCTTCAGTGTTCTTTTTAATCCTTTTCCTTTGGGGTAAAGGAAACTCAGGTGGTTCAATACCGAGTTTTTCACTTTGAAGTCTGGTAAGATGATGAGGTAGGTGGAATTGCGAAGTCTGACTACCTTGTCATACTTCAGATCTAGGAGGTGAAATAGAGAAGCCTTGAAGTTTTTGGATGATAGAATGAACTTGAGGGGACTCCAAACTTAAACGTTCTGAAGTATAATGAGGTTGAGCAGTAGTAGTTGATCCTTCCTCTTCTCGTTTGGATACTGGTATTTTAGAGTGCAAACGAGAGGATCGAGGAGAGGTGGAGGGTGATTTACTCTGTGAATGGTCTGTAGGTCTTGAATTACTCGCCATTCATAGTGGATGGCCCTCCTTCTAGCGCCAGAAATGTTGATGCCCTGAAAATCGTTACATCAACATCGGGGGATAACCACCTGGTCCGAACCTTAATACAACTCCTTTTCTGTTTTGTATGGTGGTTCCGACTGGATATAATGGGACCAGTTTCCCAATAGTGAATAGAAAGGGGGTGAATGAATGATTGGTTTTCTAACAAGTGATAATAAATGGAGGACTTATTCTATAAATGAAAAACATAAATGACTATTTTATCCCGAGAAGCTTTTATTCTTTTAAGTGCAATGTTTAATAATCTATGTTTGTTGATAGGCATATAGATGACGCTATGCAATAAACAAAGACATCCATTTAAATGATAATTGCTTCATTCAAATAGTTGAGCGAAGTAATTGATAAAGCGATATTACACCTCTCTTTTATATTACCGATACATGCATGACTTGAAAGAATAGCAAACTATAAACATCCAATAGTGGAAAGCATAAAGTTTACTGTTAAAACACATTCATATATTCAATAATAGCATAAATGAGCAAACAACAATTCACATAAAAGGAATTATTCCCTACGCCAATCGCAATTTGAATTCCTTCTTCCGATTCAAAAATACTTTAAAATAAAGGCAATAGTGCACATTCATATCAAACCTTCATTGTCAAAATTTGGAAAGATTTGGTCCAGTCTTCATAAAAGAATATGCTTAAAGTATAGTAGTCCAACTTCAAGCTTAAGTCATATACAAAAACTTACGACCCTTTCTAAATGCATGAAAGGGTCTATAAATACTAAACTAAGCTAACAAACAAAAAAATTAAAATTCTACTAAATTGGTATAATCCGATCTTAAAATATCTCCCCCACAATGATCTGGAAATCGGCAACGATGATTCATTCTTCTGGTTGTTTGTCATTTGTCCTGAGTTGGCATATTTCCAGCATTGGCTCCACTTCTTGAGGGCGGCTGAGTCGAGAATTGATTTGAGCAGCATAGGTGGCATCATGTATATTGGGAATGATACACCTGATTGCATCCGTCAGGAATTTGAGAGCGGCTCTCTAACTGTATGGTTTAACTAGGAACAACCAATAGGTGTCCCAAGTTAAACTTTTAATCCCTGAGATCAATCTCCCATTCTTTTCAAGCTCTTGGTTACATGACTACTCCAATGTTTTGGCCGATTATAGTTTACTTGGTGTACATTGAGAAATCATGTTAGATAAATAGAGAGTGTTATTGATCAAGTCAATTAAATTGCTCGTAGATAACTTGCATCGGGAAACAGCTCTCTCTACTTTCATTAATTGGGACTGCCATTCTGTGAATAGGATTCCCTTATGGGATTCTAAGATTTTGGGCAAGTTTGTTTCCTTTCCCTCATTGGAGTCCTGCCATGTAAGAAAATCTATCAAAGTGTCTTCGGCTTGATCCAAATCCTGCCTGGCATCCACTGACTTATCTATTATAGATGATGTTATGTCGCATAAAGGTTCAACTTGGGCGATTTCATGACATAACAATCTTATTTGCATTATTAATGCCTTGTTAATTTGCATTGCCTCTGCTTTGAACTCAGTAGGTTGGGGAAGACTTTTGAACCTTTCTACCTGAGCTGATAATTGAGAAATTTGCTCATCTTTTGTCTTTGCCATCTGTTCATTCATCGCCTTCAACTTTGATAATGCCTTGGATAGTTCTTTCTGTTTCTGAATTTCTCCCGAATAAATCCTCTGCTTCTCTTCATGCAACTGTTTTATTAGCTAGTTGTTTAATTGTTGCTGTGTGGACAGTTGTTGTTGTAGCTGTTCTGACTTCTGTTGCTCTTCCGATAACTGTTCTTGCAATAAAGCGATCGATTAATCCTTTTCCTTCAACAAATTGCTTACCTCTGATTCCTTATCCATGGTGGCTGCCGAATAGGCACCGACATACTGAGATAACTTGGTTAGGTCATCGGAAAGGTCAAATTCTTCTCTCCATACCACATTTGTTGTTATTGTTTGTTCAGGGAACAGAGAAGGTTGATCAATCCTTCTTCTCTTCCGCTGTCGTTTTATTACAGCCCTGTGTTTCGGGCTATAGAAAACATCTAGTGGAGGAATGTCCTCTACTTGCAAAACAATTTGATTGGAGGGGTTCTTTGGAATTATTTCTACTATTGTACTTGAGGGTGGACCACTGGTTCCTTTGTTTGGAACCTCCTGTGATGTTGTATCTTGTGTATTGGCAACTTTGGATGTTTCGGCATTCGTTAAGGTATCAAGATTACCTATAATTGTATTGAATTATTTCCATTCTTCAAGCAATCTTGGATCCACTTGGGTATCCACATTTATTTCTTTGCTGCTCTGCTCCTGCTGCCTTTTCTCTTCTCCTTCCCTTATTCTCTCTTGTTGCTTCTTTTCTGCCTCCTCTTGTTCTTTTCTCTGTGCCTCTTCCTGTTCTTTTTCTGTGCCTCTTCCTGATCTATTCTTCGGAGTTCCTCCTGCTCTCTTCTATGGACTTCTTCATAGATTGCGGATGTAACAGGAGGTTCATTAGTAATCTGCTCCTCAGGCTCGCTTGACTGAATTGTCGGGGTAGTGGCTAACAAATCTAGAGGCAGAGTTTGCAACCTATGTTCTCTAAGTTTTTTAAAGTCTACCAACCCGTCGTCACGATATCTCATCCTGGCTAGCTGTTGTACCTGGAAGATTGACTCGGCGGAGGAGAATAGGTCATCAAACTCATCTTCCTTGTGCTCGAGTTTAGTGAGTTTGGCTTGATCCAGGGCATTATAGATGACTTTCTTCGGGTCAAAACGTCTATTAGGCAGAGTGGTGAGAGTTAGGACATTCATTTTTTCTACCTCTTTCTCTGCATGTTTATAATCATGCAAAGTATAGACACCACACCTAAGAGGAAAAGGAGGCCAAACTTGCTTCTTTGAATTTCTGAGAGTTTTCGTGGCTGATGCAGTTGTAAGCTGATATGTTATTTCGCGAGCTAATAGCTTGTCTGGTATGTACAAGGGGAGGACATGAGGTCTGGCCTGACTGCCGAAAACTCTTACATAGGTGAATTTTTCTTCTCCGAACCAGGTTCCTAGGGCTGTCAAGTCAATCTCAGCCTGAGAGGAGAGTTTAGGGCAGGTTTATCAAAAATTGCATAGTAAAGAGGTAGCATAAATCCATTGCAGACTTGGTATAAATGGTGTTTATAATGAGCTTTCCATAATTTCTCATGGTAGACATGAATAGGCATAGGGTCCTGTGGAGTCCATCTCCACCCTAATACAGGAAACTCAGAACTGAAACAAAGGGTATCCAGAATGTAGCCACTACAATAAATTGGAGGGATGAACCTATCAGTAACACGGGATTTGTTTCTGAACTCAAGAATAGCCGTAGCCAATTTATCCGATAATATAGTCCCCCAATCCATTATTTGACTATTACATGTCACTTCCATCAGAGGAACCATCTCTATGGAAAACTTGGAAGAATCATGCAATCCCCATAATCGACACATCATGACTCCAGCATAAAAATAATTAGAGCATAAGGAGTCGATAGAGTACTTACCCGAAGACTCATGTTTGTGTTTCGTTGGGTTCTGTCACCATTCTCGTATGGGCACTGACTCGGTTTCATTCTCATCTTGAAACTTTTCCAGAAATGCTTTATTCTATTTCTTCTCTGGCTCGGGCAAGTGGTACATTTGCCTAAAATTGTTGGGCTGAAATGAACCAAATATTCTTCTATCGACAGTGCAGAATGTTTTGTCCGTAATTGGAATTGCCTCAATTGCCCATCTCACCACATTCGTATACGGAAGAATTTGTTCTCGAGCTGCTATCCTATGCAGGTAGGAATCAGCCAAATCCTTTAAAGTAGCATCAGATTTTCGGCATGAACCTGCTGAAGCTTGTACTGATGTTTGCTGAGGGTCCTCGGCTTCTACCAAGTTGTAAATACTTTGCCAAGTAGTGCTGCTAAGGCCGAGACATGTGGTATCTGAGATTAATCCCTTCTTGCTTGGTCCCGGATCGGTGGCATGCTTCCCTGTTATCATAGGAGCCGAAGGCGTTCCAGACTTCTTAGATTTCTTTCACATCGTTACTATGGAAAAACTCTGCACAAGAGAAAGATAGACGTAATGCAGAGAATAGATAGCTAAAACCAAATATGAGGAAATTGTGTCAATCAATGGGAAATGGACGATTTATCATAAGGCTCCCGCGGATGCAATCTCTGAAAGGATTTAGGCATGGCTGCTCATTAATTGGCCATTAAAACCTGTCAATCACTTAATTGCTTGTTATATCCTTTATTTGCCGAATAATGGTTTAAGCGTGGATTTGATTTTTTGGTGGTTGGACGTGAGCGAATCTCTATCGGGAAGAGAAAAGGCTTTCAGTGATAATTAATATATAATATAGCGAAATCATATTGATCGTTTTCGAAAATCGCGCTTTGGGCTCATCGCAATCGGCAATCGGAGGAAGGCTTGGGTAACTTCATTTGAGTCTTATGGAATCCCCGATCGCCGATAGCGATATCGCTCGACTCGCATCAGGAGTTTGGATGAGGAGATTTTGTTATGTTCGTGTCGCATTCCCCGATCGCCGATTGCAATATCACATCGAGGCAAAGGGGAGGGGCCTTTTATTATTTGTTTTCCCGATATCCATCGGCTATTTGGCTTTTATTGCATCGGGGAAAATCGATGGGCCATGGTTATGTATCCTTTGTTGTTGCGATATTCGATCTCGCGATCGCTTTATCGCAATAATAAAGAATTATTTATTTTATTTTTAAGACCACTTATTTCAAAACGTTTTAAAATGTTTTGATTATTTCCGAACCTTTAGAAGAGTGATGGATTAATACCAATTTAATCTAAAAGGGACCCATTTCAAATTATAATTTTCTAAAGTAATATTTTTTGAAATGGGGGGTTGTTGTATAGCACAATAGTGCCTTAGACCTACGACTCTCTCCCAAGGAAACTACACCCTAAATAGAGATAAACATCTTCATTAACTTGACTCTTGACACCTACGTCCTTGCCTTAGATGTCCACCTTTTTCAAAGGTGTGGATGATGCACTTGGATGTGTTGAAATGTGGTGAGAGGACACCTCTATATATACAATTCAATGGGGGCTCATGGGACGTGACCATTAGGCTTGATGAGTCGACATAAGGATGAGTCGACCTTATAAATTTACTTGAGAACATAAATTCGAAAACCCATTTTCCTTATCCAAATTTAGCGATCTGTAGATTGATTTTTGTCTTATCAAAGGGAGGAATTTAATGTTTCCATAATCTTTCCCATAGGAGCTATCCAAAGTGGAATTTGGCCCTATTTTCCAATTTTAACAAACCAACATGATGGAGTCTAGCTAGATTAACCCTCCAGTTGTGCAATGAAATTTTGGGTTGACAGACTTACCTTTTATAGGACCTAGTTCATTCTAACAAACAAGAAATGCTTTAGAATCAGTGCCTTGTGTCATTTTCAAATGCTGCAATGGATTATGAGTTCTCCGAAAATGTTGTCGAGGCAACTGTTGCAAAAATAACAAAATATTATCTTTGGTCATTTCACAGAGATTGTTTTCCTTTAGAAACAAAGAGAGATTGTTTTTACAATACCTTCTTTTGTTTGTGGCATGTAAGTAGATCTTGAGAGTAATATAAAATAGGAAAACTAGTTGGTCAGCTTGTGATAACGGTGAGTAACTGCTTGGACAACAACTTCTAACCCTGCCACATTCTTCTAAGAACACTAGATCCAAAAATCTCCAAGGCTTCAACTACACTGATTATGACATAGAAGTTGGAAGAACCAAAGATGCCATGGATGTGTAACTGTTAAAATTTTGAAGATGATAACACGTGTGTATTTCAAGGTTCATCACCAATCATAGTGAAAAAAACAAATTTTACCACTAATATATTTCCTCGGTCATGGATATCAATCAAGCCTAGTTAGCCTTACTTGCTTGGTAAGGAGATGAGGCTTCATGTTTTCCATCTTGTTTTCCCCAAAGAAATTTATTCTCGCAGTTTAAATTATTCATTACTTTCTCCTTTTACAAACAAACACTTGGCAAAAATAGGATTTCACACATGGGAGTGTTTTGTAGGATAAAGGGAAAGGTGAGTGGGTATCCTAGTAGTAGTTGCATTGGTCTTATCATCATTACACCACTTTTCATATGGGTCTTCACAACAGAGAATCACCATTACACTTTGTTGATTTATAAGCAATGATTTGGCTGAGTGACTTTGTGCAAAGTCACTACAATATATGTCATTTATAGATCAAGAAATGTCAAAAGATTTGCCTTGTATGGATCATACTAGAATAATTGAATTGTTTCAGAGATATGGGAATGAAGACCTTATATTGTTTGACCCATTAGAGATAGCAAACCAATGCCAAGCAAAGAAATTACACATTATATATTATAAGTGGGATCGCCCATGCCAATCTTTACTTCAACCTAATCTAGGTGAATTCGAGGGGCCTGCTCTCATAATTACTTTTGAAGAGATTGTGCTAAGTATGGAGGAAATATGCATTCTCCATCTTAATCCTCCATGTAAACTTCGAGGTCAAACCCTTAGCTATTGCTCAGGCTGACTAAGTTGTTACTTGCTATGTGACCTTCCATTGATAGTTTCTAAGGGATTTGTTTATTTATTTGATCCTTTGGGTTTGGACCTTAATACGTCTTTGAACCTTGGTCATTTTATACCTTCAAGATCACCAAGTGCAAAAATGTATTATTTAAGAGGTAAAGATTTGCTTGGGAGGTTCCAAGATCAATTTCTTCCACTTTTTGTTCGCAAAACTCTTTCTTGGGGCTCATCTGATTCTACAATTATTTGTATACCTTTGAAGTCTAACTCTACAAAAGACGCTGTTGAAAGTGGTGATCAGAGAATCAAATGATTATTTAACAAATTTAAATATCATGGTATTGTTCTATTATTGGATTTTATGTCAGTTGAACAGGTTTTATTGTCAACTCGGGAAATAAGATTATCATTTCCATGCCAACAATATGTTGTCTTTGTGGGTCACATCATTTCCATTCTAAGGAGTTTATTTCCAAAAAAAAAAAAAAAAAAAAAAAAAAAAAGTGGAGAAAATTTCAAATATCAAATCTATTTAGTAGCTCAAGTGTTGCGACAAAATTGCATACTATAGATGTATGCAAAGTTGAAGATGGGGGCGAAATTACTGATAAATGGTTTGTTGCTATTACCCTTGGCTCTGGATAGACAAGTGTGGCATTGGACAAGAGGTATATGTCTTACAACTTGGCTAAAATTGTTGGTGTTGCTACAAATGTGTCATAGAATGGAAAAACTACGAGAGTTTGTTTAGATAATTTCATCTTATCCCCTCTTCCATTGAATTTCTCAGTTAGCATGCTAGTGATGATCATTTTATGTTTTCTTATATGCCACAATGTGGGGCGATATCTATTTGAAAATGAAGCCTTTGTAATTGCTTTAGGAAATAAACATGACACACACAATCAACTTATTGCCTCTTGGAATAAGGAATTGATGGATTTTGTTCATGATTCCTATGTGGAATTAATGTTGGAATTTCAAAGACTTAGAAAGGATCCTTTAACTTCACGTGTGGACTTATCTATTGCTCAAGTTGTGAGTGGGATCTTGCAGATCTCTACTGATAAAGTTTATTCATTTTGGCCATGGGAAGCCTAAAAGACTATCTCCTAATCAACTTCAATCTATTGAAGGTTTTATGAGTACTTCGAAAATTCCAAATGTTGAATGGCAATGTCTAATAAAGGGAGTTACAAGGCCTTTTTACTCATGTCTTGTTGAATTACTTGTTTGGGAAAAATATCGTTGTTTGGTTGTGTTTGTGCTATGTGTAAATCTAACACGTGTTAGATTTTCTTCACCTTGCAATGTTGTTATTGACAACATGCTTCTATTTTGGCTCAAAGAAATCTAGCATGCATTAGATTTTTTTTCACTACAGTGTGGTTGTTGGCAATATGCTTTTGTTTGTCCTAGAAGTAAATATTACCATGTGCTAGATTTCTTTTATCTAGAAATGCTATAATGTGTTTGTGTTTGTGCTAGAAGGAAATCTAGCATACATTAGATTCCTTTCACCCTTCTATGAGTTTATTGACAATGTGGTTGTATATGCATTAGAAGGAAATCTAGTGTGCACTAGATTTCTTTCACATTGCAATGTTGTTGTTTGCAATTCAATTGTTTGTGCTAGAAGGAAATCCAATATGCGTCACATTTCCCTCACCTTACAATGATGTTATTGGCAATGTGCTTGTGATTGTGCTAAAAGGAAATCTAGTATGTGTTATATTTCTTTTGCCCTAGAATGTTGTTGGTAATGTGTTTGCGTTCTTGCTATAACAAAATCTAGCATGCGCTAGATTCTTTAGCCTACAATGTTATGTGTTTGTGTTTGTGCTAGAAGGAAATCTATCACACATCGGATTTCTTTTGTCTTGCAATGGTGGTGTTTTTGGCAATATGCTTGTTTGAGCTAGAAGTAAATCTAGTATGCGATATGTTTCTTTCACCATACAATATTGTTATGTGCTTGTGTTTGCGAGAGAAGGAAATCTATCATGTGTTAGATTTCATTCACCTTGAAATGTTGTTGTTGGTTACATGTTTGTGTTTGAGATATAAGTACAAATAGCATGTTAGTTCTAATTCACCTTGCTATATTGTTATTTGAAATATTCTTATGTTTGTGATAGAAGAAAATATAGCATGAGACAAATTTCTTTTACCCTACAATATTGATGTTGGCAATATGTTTGTGTATGGTGGAAGGAATTCTAACATGCACTAAATTTATTTCGCAATGCACTATTGGTGTTAGAAACGTACTCGTGTTTGTACTAGAATAAAATCTAGTATGCAATAGAGTTCTTTTGCAATGCAATATTGTTGTTGGCAACATGCTTGTATTTGTGCTAGAATGAAATATAACTTGCATTGGATTTCTTTTTTAATGCAATATTGTTGGAAATGTACTTGTGTTTGTGCTATAAGGAATTCTATCACGCGTTGGATTTTGTTTTCCCTACAATGTTATTGTTGGCAATGTGCTTGAGTTTATGCTAGAAGTAAATCAAGCGTATGCTAGATATCTTCCACCCTGCAATGTTGTTTTTGACAATGTGATTGTGTTTGTGCTAGAAGAAACTCATTCTGTGTAAGATTTCTTTTACTTTACAATGTTTTTGTGAGTAATATGCTTCTATTTACGTTATAAGGAAATTTAGTGTGTGGTGGATTTCGTTCACCTTATAATATTGTTATTGGCAATGTGCTTGTGTTTGTGCTAGAAGGAAATCTAGGATGTGCTAGATTTATTTAACCATGTAATGTTGCTTCTAGCAATATGCTTACGTTTGTAGTAGAAGGAATGATATTGATTGTTAGCTTTCATTTGAGGTGCAATGTTGTTGTTCGAAATGGGCTTCTACTTGTGATAGAAGGAAAGCTAGCACATTATATTTCCTTCATAATGCAATGTTGTTATTAGAAATATGTTTGTAGTTATGCTAGAAGGAAGGTTAGAATGTGTTAAATTTCCTTCATCTTGCAATTGAAAATGTTTGTGTTTGTGATAGAAGTAAATCTTGCATGCGTTAATTCTTTTTCACAATGCAGAATTATTGTTTGAAATGTGCTTGTATTTGTGTTAGAAGGAATTATAGAATGAACTAGATCTTTGTTCTTCTGCCAAAAGGAAAACTATCAAGATTTCACACTCACCAAGGTTAGTGCTCTGATATTGTTCGTGGCTATGCATTTGTGATTATGCAAGAAGGATACCTAGTGATTACTAACTTTCTTCTAGACACGATTACACTTATGCAACCAATGCTCTAGGAGTGACATTGTTTAAATAATCACAATGGTTAGAGTTATAGCTTTTGATGTGCCTTTTTATTGAATTTGGAACAATTTATGAAGATCAATGATAGTGAAAAATAATCGTATATAAATATATGTTATTGTTGGCACTACATTTGTGCTTGAGTTGGAAGGAAAGATAACGGTATAGCTTTCCTTTTGGCACAAATTCAATAATCGAATCATAATTATTTGATCCATGGAGAATAATGTGAGCTTTGTATAATTTTGAAGTTTATGAATAAATGTATTATTGAGGTATACTATATTTTTCTTCCAATGTAATTTCTTTGCTTTTAGAATAAAAATGAGAATTATCTAGTATTTACAGTAACAAAACTTTTATTTGGAAGAAAACCTCTAGTTTGGCTTTTGATTATCAAGTTCAAAAATCAAATATCTTCACTAAGTGAAATATAAATATAATTTCTCCTTCTCATGGGGATTTTAGACATCCTATGTAGCATCGATCTTGGAATTTCTTATATTTTCCAAAGGACGATGTTCTGGTTCTTCAACACGCACACACACACACACACACACACACACACATATACATTTGTGTAATTTGTATGTAAAGTAATTTTTGGTAGTAGGCACTAGATGGTGGGAAACAATGTTTCATTATATATAATATGACTACCATACTATTTAAATTATTGCATCTATATTACTTTTTTGTAAGTGTGTTTTTGTGAAAATATAAAGTCACACTTTACATGGTTCAACCTTTTGATTACATGTTACGATTTAATTTTTGTTACAGAATTGATACAAGCTACAATGGAAAACATAATTTTGGCAAAAGGGGACTATGTTGATCTCCTTATTAGTGATGAAGTCATTGGGCTAGGAAGGGTCGAATTTGCAGAGTCTAGAACTTATTATGTTGGAGAAAGGGTTAATGCAGGTTATGTTACAATTTTGATAATTGGTATCACTCAACCACATTTGATTGATGAGGATGTTAATGAAAGGGACATACATCCATGGAAGATCATAGATTTGAGACACAACATAGGTAAATCAAAATATTGAGGCATGTGTTAAATATTATTGATAATATACTAAATGTTTTATTGAGTAAATACTAACCTTATTTACATTCGTTTATAGGTGTAAATGTTTCTTCTACATTTTTTATTGGAGACAAGGTAGATCTTCTACAACATGGATTGAAGTTGGGTGAGGGCTCCATATTCAATACAAAGCTTGGGCATAAAGTGCATAGAAATATGGTAAATAAAGGATGCATAGTGGTTAAAATTGAGAAGGTGTTAAAACATGATGCTCCTCTACCACATCCAACAAGATTTGAGCATACATTAGTGGGTGCATTGGAATCTTATGAGATTTGGGTAGAATCAGATTTGGAGCCTCACTGTCATGATCATGCCATAAATATTTCACAAGATAGGGTTAGATTCAAATGTACAAAGGTTTCTCTTACACATGAATGCATGGGAACAAGCATGTGCATTGCCAAAGGAATGCTAGTTAATATCTGCGAGGAGCACATTGTTGAGGGTGAAACACTAGGTGAAATGGACTTTGGTGTTTTTTTGGAAGAGATAGATGAAAATTGTGAGATATCAAGAATTGGGGATAAGTCTATATACTGTTTGGTTAGATGGCCAATAAATAAATTGGTGGACAACAAAGGTGTGATATTAAGGGTCAAGGAAAAGTTAAAGGAGCCACCCAAGGAAATGGTTATATGGGATGTTATAGAGGACACAAATCCCTTAAACAAATGGGATGGGTATCTTTGTAATGAAAAAGATAGAAACTCAATTGATATGCATGTAATAAGGCAATATAAAAGGATTAAATGAGTTATGGCTACAAAAAAGATTGCAAAATGTCAAACAAAAATAGATGAAGTGAAAGAAATTCAACTTTTGGCAGCAAGTGTATGTTGTAGAAAAGATTGTCTTCAACATGTTGATAGGAAGGCCATTGCAGGTGCTAGGAGGGGTATGAGATAAATAAATAAAAACGGTATTAGGGAATTTGCCTTAAATTCACTCATGTTAAACACAGTCATGTGAAAGAGCCATGGCCATGGCCTACCACCTATTGCTAGAAATGTAAAGGACATGAGATTTAATGGGAATATTATTGGTAAGAAAGCCTGGTATAAGATACATAAGATTCCTCAAAGCACATTTTATAACTACCAACATTATTTTGAACATGGATAGATAAAAGTTATTCATGGTAACACCAACACATGCAAAGCACGAGCTCACACAAAGGCAGCCATAGAAATATTGCACAAAATTGTAATGGATAATTCAGAATTTTCACCAAACCAAACACGTCAAGTTGAAGAAGATGGAACATACTCTCCTTTAAGATTGCTTCCTTCGACTTACACACAAAATTCTTTGTTAAAAGAGATCAATGAGGCTCTTCAAAATCTCAATTACCCATCAATATCACAGTCTACAGTGAGCAAGATCTGGAATACTAAGTTTCGAGATGTGGCATTTTCAAAGAACACCAACTTCAGTAAATGTGGTGAATGTATTGTGTTGAAAGCACAAATGAAGTCAAAAACTACAAAAGAGTTGGAAGAAAAGGCACGAGGTAGGTTGAAAAAACATAACAAGATTGTTATGTGTGGAAAATAATGCCACTATGCCCACATAATTATGTTATAGGAGTTTCTAAAGGAGTATTTGAGCATTATCCATGATAAAATGGATGAAACAAAGACTTCAATCCCAAGGCTACGTGTCAAATCAAAATCTATTGTAGGAACAAATTTAGGTTTTCATTGACAGGTATGCTTACATATGGGCATAAGACAAGAGGTTTTGGTCATTTCTCTTTACCATTTGTACATATGGGATCACAATTTACTATTACATCCCTTGCAAAGTGCTTAAGGGACCTTGAAGACCCACAAATGGATATGTATGGTGATCTACTTTATGAAAGTGGAAGTTTAAGAAACCCACTTACAAATGCATTACTTGAAACCTCTATATACTCAAAATGTCAAGTGTACAAGGATGATTTTATATCTCATGGAAGATCAAAAAGTCAAAATGTTGATTTTAAACCTCTTCCTCGACATTTGTTGTTACAGTTGGACAATGTAGCAAGTGATAATAAGAATCGATGTCTTTTCATGTTTCTATCACTTTTAACTGCACTTGGTGTCTTCATCACTATTGAGGTTGGGTTCTGGCCTGTGGGGCACACTCATGAATACATAGATGGAACCTACAGAAGAATGCCTTCCAACCTAAAAAGTAAAGATATATATTCTTAACCTGAAATGATGGATACATATCACATAATTGAAGAAGATTGAGTGTTTCCACCTATACTTATTGACAAGGTCTATGACTTCAAAAGTTTCCTTAATGGATACACCAAGGAGGGAAAAAATGCACTAGTTGGACATCTTAATG
>APFE031151879.1:0-39303 GCA_000404065.3 Pinus taeda
TGAATCAATTTTTTCCATGGAAATGCATTCAACACCATCAATAATCCATAGAACATCCAAAAGCTTGAAGGTTGACAGTTGTAACTCGAATTTCAAAAAATTCTCAGCATATTTCATCAAAATTGTGCCTAGATTTTGCTTTTTTTCTAGGAAAAAACCATGCCTCTTTATACCACTCATTTTTGTAGTATTTGGGGTAACCACCATGCATTTGAATAGTGTTTATAATGAGAACCATTGACAAGTTGAGAAGTGGACCCAATATTGCATTCAGATTAATTTATTCAAGGAATATTTGCATAAGTAGTGTATATTATAACATCAATAGCACAAGGATATGAAAATACCACACAATCAATTTTTAAGAAGTGATGAATCTAAAGTAATTAAAAAAAAAATCTTATCATTTTTTATTTATGTGAAGAGAAAGAATATCAATAATGTAATCAACATTTTAAATTCTCTATATCCCTATGTCATCCATACTATTCTCTGGATATGTGTGCGAAATTGTTTTTTATGGTTTAAATGGATTAAGAACCATTGAAAACACCTAAAACATAGAAAATCCTAAAGCTTAACAACTATTGCACGAATTTCTAAAAATTCTGTCAAAATCATGCCCATAATTTCTACTCTTTTTAGGTAGAAACGTTGCCTCTTTATACCACTCTTTTGCTCTTTTGCATAGTATTGTGGGTACCCACCACACAATGCAACAATATTTGTGATTGGCACAGATGACACATTGAGAGGTGGACCTGTGATTTCATTCATAGCCATTTATGCCAGGAATATTTTCACATATAGTGTATAGTGTAGCATCAATAGTACAAGGATTTGAAGATAGAACGCATAATCAATTTTTAAGATTATTGAATCTAAAATATTATAAAACATTAATCTTATCATTTATTATTTATGTGAAGAAAATCAATATCGATAACATATTCAACCTTTAGAATTATCTGAATCGTTGTGTCATACTTTCTATTCTCTTGGTGTGTAAGAAACATAAATAAAATAATTGTCATCACGGATTAGCTTAGTTGTTTCATCACGAGTTAATTGAAAAAGTCCTAGACTCAATATGTTATGAAGCATAGTACTAAAGATACAGTACGATGTGAAAAATAATCTAGTTGAGTTATGACTTCATGCTGTAATTCTTCCTTTTGTGGTTAGCACCCAGTTGTGTATTAATTAGCACAACCACATTGATTAATGTGGTTGATATACTCCTATAAACATATATGAAGCACATGTACAACCATATTGATAAATGTCATCAGCATACATTGATATACACTTATCAATCACATGTGTCTATTAAATATTTACTATTCTAATAATTTCTAATATATAAATAATAAAAAGCAATAATTTAATATTATCCTTAAACTATATATTAATATACCCATAATGTTATAATAATATTATATTAATACTATTAAAAATTAATATTTCAAACTAATAACATTAATAATTTAACATAATATAATAGCTATGTTACTACTAATAATACTTACTTATCTTACTAAGATTTATAATATAATAAATAAATTCACTATTAATAAACTCAATATTAAACCCTAAATTATAAACTCTATTTTTTAGTTACATTAAAGAGGACAACTATGGGTGACCTTTGGAATTTTGTTAGATATGGTAAACATATGGTTGACCAAGCTTGATCATGGTCAACTTTTTAAACATTCACTATAAATGTTAACTTTGTTTGGTTATGTTTGATTATTAATATTAATGAATAATATTATTAGGATATTTTATTGCACCGAAGTTGAAGAGTGTTGAGTGCAAGAAATAATCAAACATTGCTAGGCATATTGAACCACATTAGTAAATGTGGTTAACTAATATTTTATTGTCGCATTGCAATGTTGGATAAATTGCAACGTAATATAACATTGCGACAACGCTTATCATAATGCAAGAATGTTTGTCACATTTAAATGTTCAATAAATTGATTACAACAATGTTTGTCACAATGCAACAATGGTTGTCACATTGTGATGTTTGTCACATGGATTGACCAAGTTCAGCATGGGTGAACATGGTTTAAAGTCTAAATTAACCATAATTGACCATAGCTGTTAATGATAGATTTTGGTTGTATATATTGATAATGGAAAACTATGGTTGACCATGTTTTACCATGTCTACCAAAGTTGACCTTGTAAATAGTAGTTGGCCATGTTGAGCATGGGCTAACCTCAGTATTGAACATTGATTATGGTGACTATGGTTGACCAAATATGACCATGATTGACCTAGGATGCACATGGTTGAACATGACTTACCATGGTTGACAAAGCTCAACCATGCTAAATAGAGTCAACTATGGTTTCCAATGGTTGAGCATGGTGACCATAGTTAACTATAGTCAATCACAATAAACCATGGTGATCATAGTTGATGATGGTTGACCATGGTTAGACTATGGTTGACAATGTGTGACTATTGTTAAACATTGCTAACTATTTTTTCACTATTCTTAATGATTGTTTGACTGTGGTTTTCAATGTTCACTCTTAATAGGTTGACTATGTTTGACTATGTCATCAAGTTAACTATTGCTAGATATGTTGAACATTTTTTATCATGGTCAACTACATAAACATTTACTATCAACATTTGACTATGTTTATCTAATGTGGTTGACTATGTTTAACTATTAATATTAATCAATAATAATATGTTTGACGAAAGTTGAAGACTATCGACTACCAAACATAGTCAAACATGGTTTGGCTATAGTTGAAGATAGTTTGATAATGATTGAAGATAGTTTGACTATGATTGACCATCATTTGACCATGGTTTGACTATGTTGAACAACACTTGAGTATGATTCACCATAGCTAATCATCATTTGAATATGCATTTACTATGATTGACCACATTTTGAATATGGTTTAATTATGGTTGACCATGATTTAGAGTCAAAATGCAAAATTGTGAAATACTTTTTGGTATGTGTAGAGAATTTTGGCTATGTTCAGAAAATACTTGGCTAAGAAAAAAGTCAATTTTCTCAGTCGAGAGTTTGACAATTTCTCTGCTGATAGTTTCAAACTCTTTAAGTTGAGAGTTTAATTGAGTCAATCCTATGTTTGAAAAATCTTATCCAAGAGTTAGAAAATATTTTGGCAGAGAGTTTTGGGAAAGAAAATCATTGAACACAAAATTTTGATCGAAACTTTAGATTCAAAATAAATCTCTCAATTGAGAGTCATACAATTCTAATATATTCTCTCTGACGAAAGTTTAGTTGAAAACCAATTCTTGAGAGGAAAATATGGTTCGAGAGTTTAGATTATATTTAAAACTCTCGGCTCAAAATTTGAAAGGTATAAAATGAAAAGAGTACAACGTTAAAATCCATTTGTGCCCTTGTTTGCAAAAGCCTCACCACCAATTTTTGGTGCAACAAGGGTTATTATTGCATCTGTTGCGCTCTATATTACCATTGTTGGATGGGATTGAGAACAGCATCTTCTACGTTGATGGTGGAATTCTAGTTTTTGTTGTAACTACTCACTTCGTGAAAGCCCATTACAATTTCTATTTAATAAAGACAAGTTTTTCTTTGTACTCAGAATTTATATGTCATGTCTCTTTTATTTCCATCCATATAAAATTATGTGATGTAATATAGAAAGGAATCTCCTACCATTTAACTTTGAATGTTAACATCACATTCAAACCTATGGGAATTAATTTCCCTAAAACAACATCAATGCCATCTAGTTGGATAGATCTAGAAGCAAGGCTCAAATGCATAGCATCCATAATTGTGAGATTTCTAAATGTACATGGTACACAAGCTAAAGATAGGTAAAGTCAAGTATGAGACTAGGGATTCCCACCCAATGGACACATTCTCCCATGAAATGCATAACATGTCTAAATATGGTTTGATTTTCCCTTCAGCCAAAGGACCATCCCTTCCTTATACCTATCGATAGAACTGAGTGAATTTGTACCTTGTTTGTATATCCATTTGCACTTGGGTTCTTTTTTTTTATTCTGTATTATATTATTTCATTAAGGTAAAAAGTGAGTGATTCTTATTATAAACCAAACTACAAATGAGGCCAATCCAATAGCCATTTGTATTGGTTATATTACTCATATCAATGGGATTCAATCATAACATGAACACGATAACATTTGTAGGCTTCTTTTGTAAGCAATAAATGAACCTTAAAGGTAAGATATATCTCGTAGGAAGAAGAAAGAAAGTTGGATGTATGGTTAGGAAATGCATAAAATGTCTATTTATGGTTGTATTTTTCCCTTCAGTCAAAGGACCAACCACACCTTATACCTATCAATAACACTGAGTCAAATTGGACCTTGTTTATATATCTATTTACAATCGACTTCTTTCTTTTTCTTATTATGTTATTTCCTTAAGATCAAAAGTGATTGATGCTTCTTATAAACCAAACCACAAATGAGGCCGAAGCTATAGCCGTCTATATTGGTGAGATTACTCATATCAATGGGATTCAATCATAACATGAATGGGATATCATGTGTAGGGTTCTTTGCTAGGGTAACTCTTTTGAATTTTCAATTAGACTTTGAAAACAAGATTTCAAGTTTTAAAAACCCCAATAACACTTTCCTATCGAAAGAGGTACATACTATAATAGTGGCAATCCAAATCAATGCCATAACACACAATTACTAATAATGATAACAGAACTAGCTGAAATCAACACAACCCAATTGTGAATTTCTCTATTTACCTCAAAGTTTCTCTATTTACAAAAAAAAATCATCACTTACATAAACCAAAAGATTCATTTTTAATAAATAAAGAGCTCCAATTTCAATGGTATACTTTGAACTATGAACAATTTTCCATATGAAATCTGAGCTGAAATCAACCCAACCCAATTGTGAGTTTCTCTATTTACTCCCTAGTTTCTCTATTTACCAAAAAAATCATCACTTACATAAACAAAAGGACTCATTTCCAATAGATAAAGAGCTCCAATTCCAATTGCATACTTTGAACTATGAACAATTCCCCATATAAGATCTGAACTCGATTAGAAGTTGGAAATTGGAATTATAAAAATAATTACTTTATAGTAAGGAGATATATACGGTAAAGTAGATAGTAATGTTTAGAAATTGCAAAAATTCAAGACAGGAATTTTCTTAGTGGTCTGAAATGCGTGTAAGAAATTACAAAATTTGCTTGTATAACAATTACAGTGTAGTTTTGTTTTTATTGAATGCTTATAAGCACTTATAAAATTTTAATACAATGAATTGCTTTTATAAGAATTATGGTATGGTTTTTCTTTTCCTTTTAACGCTGAATCGACACAAAATTTAAAAAGCGAATCATAAAGATTTCTTGTTCACTGTTACCGGTAGTATACTTCATTTGAAGTTATATGGCAATGTGCATTTTCAAACATTTAAATAAATAAATAGACTATCGAAGAGGCATCTATGTTATAAAAAATTATAATATCGCAAAACAAAAAAGTAATTTTTATTGTTTTTCTTTGTTGATACGTTAATTTAATATCGCAAAACAAAAAAATTAATTTTTATTGAAGTGTAAGCGTTTTTAGTAGATTGATAGAATTCAGTTTTGTTGCTGTATTTGTAAACATTTTGAATGTTTTTTGTTTTTTTTTTAACATAAAATAAATAACAATTTAAAGTGACATGGTGGGAGTGTTAAATTGGATTTTGTTATAAATTATTATTTAATATTAGTTATAAAAATTATTGATGTTTTTAATTATATAAATTTTTATTTGATTTTTTTAGAGTAGTAAAATTAATTATAATTAATTATTAATATTTGGTTGAAAATAGATATTACTAATTATTTATAAATGTGAGTTATATTACAAGTATATATCCATGTTAAACATGGATTTAGAATAACAAAATATCAAGCTGTAAACTCTTTTATACATCTTAATATGAATATGTAATTGATCCCTCTCTCTCACTATATATATATATATATATATATATAATTGTTTTAAATTTCATTTTTGAGAACTATATAGAGTATAACTTGTAAGTCCAGAAACCCTTTTTTGTTTGATTTCAATGAAGCTCATTAAAATAAAAATAAAAATACACTTAAAAATGGCCAAAACTTAAAATAATGTTAATAATTCAAATATCTTAACCATAAAATTTGGTTTTCCATAAACTTTAAATGTGGCTTAATCTTCTTAAACTCATTTGGATACTTATCCAACTCATGTATTTGAATTCTTTGATGTCTAAAAAAGAGTACTTCTAGGATACTCCATGACTCTTGAGATGCATAATATTTCTTGGATAAATGTGTAGGTGAGTAGTGATGTCTTTGAGCTATACTAGGACTTGTAGAGTGTTTTTATCATATATATTTATCCCTCAATTGATAATTTCCTCCTTCCTCAAGGCTTGATCATGATGTATTATTCTTTTCCCTTTGCAACATTGAAACCACTAAGTCTTTATTTCCTTTCTTTATTCTTGCATTCTTATTATTTATTCATTATCATCTTGGTAATGATGCACTTTTATCTCAAGGCTCTTCATAGTCTCTACCAGCTCTTCTAGCTCCATCACACCTCTATGTGCGTTACAATTTATTTCCTCTTTACTTAAACTAATGTTTCTGCTTTTAGCTTACCTTTAATTGTTGAAGTGTTTTTTTTGCAACTTTCATGTTTTCTAAATCTATAATTCCTAAGCTTATCATGTTCCATTATACCCTAATCATGTAAAATACATAAAAAACCATTTTTGTTAGAAGTTTTGCATATTATAAAAGTTTCATTTTTAATGCTATAAGGCATTCTTCATCTCAATTCAATTCAATATATTATCCTCTATATCACCTTTCAAATGATTATAGTCATGCCTTTTTCTACTCATTAAGATGAAGTTTGCGTTGTTCAAAAGTATAACATTTCTCCTTAATTATACCCTTTTGATATTCAATTATTATTAGACACTAACTTCTATCATTTGTATAAGAACCCCAATTTTTTCTCTCTCATATATATATATATTACATAAAATGTCCACCTTTTGCAAACATAACCAGGATAGTATTTCTCTTGTAAAATGCTCACTATGATTCTTTTTGGTTCATAATCCCCGTATCCCCTTGTGGCATATACCCAAGCCAATCCCTTGCCTTAAGGAATTTGCTCCAATTTAATGGATTTCAATCACACGGTGAATTAATAGGTTAATAACTCAAGGTTCTTAACAGCTAGAGTAATTTTATATATGCTGACCGTTGAGAAGGTTATACTTTATGCTATTACCTTATGTCCCCATGACCGATTTATCTTATAACGTAAGACCATAATTTTTATGAGACACATTAATAATAGCACTAATACCGTCATTAGTTTTTGTTAGAGGATTCTTAAAATGTTTGAAACTCGAATTGTTGTGTATTTAAACTATGATACACCTGACAACGTTGCTAAGGTTATTTGACGATATGCCTGTCGAAAATCATATGGACCACATCACCAAGTCCCATGTGACTTCAGATGGCCCATACGGTTGGCATCCTTCCCCTGCCTAAGATATCAAGATTCTGATGAACATTCCGTTAGTATTAGGGTGGGAAAATACAGGCTTCTTACGACTCATTTATTCATTCCAGTTTCGGTCGTGGCGGCTAAAGGACGCACTCTTTTTTCATAGGTGGTTGGTATTTTACGTTAGGCCTTTCGCCATATATCATTGCATAGTTCTAAATCATGAGCAACTTATTCCTCAAGGTTATTTTTTAGTTGAATTAATTCATACTCGACATTTCTTGCTTAGTATTTTACAGGTGCTAGTTGTAGGTAATACCCATTTTATTCTGTACATTGTCGTTTATAAATTTTTATAGCATGCTATTAAGGTTTCTCACTGAAACCATGTTATTTACTAATTTTTCAAGTTATGTGCGGGTCTAGATTCCTAATGCATTGCCTAGTTATTTATTTTTTGGCCGCCCCCACACGATAGCTATAATTCCACATTGTCTCTCAAGGTTATTTACATTTACCATCGGTTTCCCTTTTATTCTTAACCCAAAGAATTTTCTTAAATTTTTCTCTGTTAGTCTCTATATTATAGAAAATAAAAATATTTCCTTTGCCTTACTCTAACATTCTTATCTCTATGTGTGCAGAACGAAAATCATATAGTCCATGTGTTGTCAGGTTAACCCACACTTTTTCCATACAGAATATATTTATTCCTGTTAGCCAGATTGTAATTCATATGTTTTAGCTCTAGGTACATTAATTTTCGAAGAAACGAAAGATGGCTAAGATATAACATCGAATTTTATTCCATTCCATAATTTAATATCATGACTTAATATTATGACTTATTATTATAGGTTGACATTTCTCATTTTTTGATCTTTTAGGAAGTTCCATGGCGCATCGCCATGAGTCGATGAGATTTCTGTTGAAGTTGTAATCCAACAAAACCCATGAAAGTGGTGTGTAGTTTTATGGTGTGGAGTACAGTTTCAGTTTAGTTCAGCTTAGTTTAGTTTTAGTTTTAATTTTAGTTTTAGTTTTAGTTCAGCTCAGCTCAGCTCAGCTTATGTTTCTGTTTCTGTTTTTATTTTTATTTTTATTTTTATTTTTTATTAGCTTTTGGCTTTAATAATAATATAGGTATTTATAATTTTTTAATATTGTTTTATATTATTTTTGTAAATTTGGTAAGAACTATATCTTCATTATGTCTAACTTCACACCTGGATCTGAATATTATTATAAATTATTTTAAAATTGATATTCTTCTAATGTCAAAGTCTGTTTTTTCTACAGAACTCTAATATAAATATTATGGTGATTATTTTAATTAAATTAATTAATCAGAAAAGAAGTTGTACCTTTATCCCTACTATTGAATTATGGCTTATTGTAATCCATTTGATTCCTTGCTCAATTATTTTTAATGTCCTCCTTGAATATCTGAATATGTATGTTGAATTTACTGGAAATCTATCCTCAGATAGTCTCTAAAACTCATTTTCACTAATTCAATGACTAGTTTCTGTAACTGGAATAGAACTTAGGTACTATCTAAACATGCTAAGGGTATCTAACCTGGATAGGTATATAGGTATATGTTTAGTTTAACCGAGCACACACTCGACATAACTCAATGACTAGTTTGTATAACTAGAATAGAACTTAGGTACTAGCTAAACTTAATAAGGGTAGCTAGATAGGTATATAGGTACATGTTTAGTTTAACTGAGCACACACTCGACATGATTGTAAGGAGTTCTATAGAAAAATATGTTTCCACTTCTGGTTTCTTAATCCTTTGGAATTACTTGCCCTTTATTTTGCACGTTGTCTCAAGAATAATAAAATCTCTTCAACTTGAAATAAGTATTTTATTTTTTTCTCCGATTGTAATATCTAGTTTTGAATAAAATTCCCATTATTTATGGTGTAACCCAGCCCAATGGCCCACGATTTTACATGTCCAAATGTAATGACGTGTCAACAAAATATCTCTTGTTTCCTTCCGTGGAGATCATCTGCAGGATTTTTCACAGTGGGTGGCAATTGTGAGTTTAATTCGGCAATTAATGGTCCGTCCTCACGCCTCGATCCTATTTCCACTTGTTCTTTGTGCCAAACCACCGACCCTTGTGGGTTATTCTGGACTGTTCTTTCGCGCTGAGAATGTTCGTGAGGGTTTCCTGGGTTTGCTCTCTGGAAGACTGTCTCGTTTGCAACGGTGAGTACCGGTTGCCTTCTGTTGATGATGGTTCGCAAACTCTCCTCTGCTCGATTTTCCTGTGAACTTATGGGAAATGCTGCTCGAATGCTGTTGTCACTCGGCTCTGAAATGTGGGTTCGAACCTGGTAAGTCCTGTTTGTTATTCTCCTTATGCATGCGCGTGTTTTGTAAGCAGTTTCTAGTGGTTTGTGCTCATTGTAGTTTACTTATTGTCTGCGAATCTGCATGTATGGTTCGGTCAGGGTTTCCTCTAGACTTTTCTCTTATTTTATTATGGTGCTGGATATGCGTTTGCGGTTTAGTTTTGGCTTTCCGAGCTCCTATAGTTTCTTGACGCGAAACTGGGTTCAATCCTCACACTTTATGTTACTCTGGGTTTTCACTTTGGGAGCGTCGGTGTTTTTCCTGAGCACAGGATCACGTTGGCGGTTGTTCGTCGACTCGAACAGGTATTAACTCTCATCCCTTCTTCAATTTTGTCCTGCTTCTATTACTATGACTTACCCTCCTGGCTCCTTTGGTCTCCAACTATGCCACTTGTCCGGGACGTCGCCATGGCTAAATCTTGACTCGGCTTACTCACGTAATTTTGATTTTTTTGTTCTCCGCATGTAGTGGTTTACTTCCTTGAAGGGTTTTCCCCTTTATACACCTATAACTCGGTTTGATGTTTGTTGGTTACAGGTCATTGGTGGCAGCCTGAGTACGCGGGTCCTCCAATCTCTATTAACACAATGAACTGGTTCTCGGTAGGCCTAAATCCTCAAATTTTCTGGTTTATTTCTTCGAACAGTCGATGACCACGGTTGCTGTAGGATTGTTTGTGGTTTTTGGTTGTTGTATGTAATTTGTTCTTGCTGAGTCTTTCTCTGTCGATATTGTATAAGGGTTGATAAATGGGAAGGTCATTGTTGTTATGGTTGAACCCTCGTCCAGGGTTTTGATTGTGACGCCACCGCAGTTATACGCTTAATATTATTTTGTTTGTGGAAATGGTATCCTTCGTATGCACATGTATTGTATTTAACAATGATAAATAGGAATTCTTATCAATGATTTTCGATTTTTCAATGGAATTTTACAAATATTACACAACAAGGTTACCTCTGTTCTGTGATCGTTTTCTAGGTATGAATGTTTGCCCGTGGTTGTCTCCTGTGTGCAATTACTCGTCTCGGACTTCGGTTATTTATGCCTCTTGGTCCTTTGCTTGACTGTGTGCGGAAACATGTCCAATACTTGGAGATAAATTGTATGCTCGTATTCAAGATATGGAACAATATATTACACAAACATTCTCGATTTGTTACTTTATCAAACTGTAATGAAAAATTAATATTAGAATGAACAGTAGAAATGTATACAGATGGACAATAGTTTTGATTGCTATCTGTTTGTATCTTGTTTGTTTTATTTCTTTTCTTCTGCAATTGCTAAACCCCTTTTCTCTGTTACATTTTGGCTTTTATGCCCTTCCATTTCAGTTGATTTTGCACTTAATCAAACTGCCATAGAATTTAGTTACAAAAAGATATTGTTATCGTTGATAACCATAGTTGCCTGACATTACAAGATTTGTATGAACAGTTTGTCATTTCTCTCCTAGTTTAACGAACTATTCCCTAGCTAATGTTCGAGTCACAGTAATTCTAGTTATTTAACTAAATATGGCTGAATTCACCAACTCTGTAAAAACAAGTTAAAAGAAAAACTATCTCATGAAAACGTAAAAATAAATAATCCAGTGAATCAATAACCTTCAAACCAAACCTGGTTGAGACTTTGCCCGGTTACGGTGATCTGGATGCTCTTGCATCAATTTATATCGAACTTAGCTTCTCTGTACACTTCCAACTGTACACTTCCAATTTCTAATATGGATTAACCCAACCATAACATACAATTTTGTTTTCATTCTCTATTAACCCAACCATAACTATACAATTTTGTTTTCATTCTCTATTCTAATTACCAGTAACTTTTAAGGCCTAATAATTTCCTTTTAATATATATATATATATATATTCATATATTCTTGACATGCTTGTAATAAGCGTGTACAAAGAGTAACGATATATAAAAGAATAATTAAATTTTTGTATGCAACTAGGTGAATACGGACACTTAGCACACAAATTACATGATTTTTCATATTTTCTTTTTGCTTATCAAAAAAACTATAAAATCTATATTTAAAATATTAACCACTTACAACTATATAGTCTCCACCTTAAAATCTTTATGTAAAATATTAACCACTTACAACTATATAATCTCCACCTTACAATCTTTATCTAAAATATTAACGACTTACACCTATATAATCTCCATCTTGCATATATCTATATTAGACATATTCTTTTGAAAAATATTTTGGCCATAAATACACCCTTTGATTGGATACAAATAACTCCAAATTGTAGGCAATCACTTCGAACTATGCCTGCGAAGCTCATGCGCAAAAGATACTAGTGACACAGATAATCACAAAATTAATTTTCAATTACGATTGTTTTACGACACTATAGTAAAAATCCAAATTCTTTATCAAAATATAAGCAATTGTAAATATGGATTTACAATTGGAATTATTTTACAACTTTAAAGTAAAATTTCAAATCCTTTATTTAGGTTAATAGTAAAATATATGATCCTCCAGAAATTTATCTCTCAATTCCATTCGCAGGCAATTATTAATTACTCTTTACGTCTCATTCGTTTTTCCAACGATGAGAACGTCCTAATTAAATATTTCTTACTGCAATCTTCCCATGTGTTTGATTTACAATTTGACCTGGTATATCCAATAGTTCCGAGGAATACTAAAGGTATTCGATGTTTCACTACTAAAAAATATTGACTATACGCTCAAATTTCAAGCAGTTTCATAATAATCTAGTCTCATCTCTTCACAAATAGCTAATAATTAAGGAGGGTTACTTTATTTAATTCTGATTTACTCATACCCATTAAACTGTTACTCTAATAATTTAAATTTAATTTTCTCGGTTTAAAAAATCTAGCTTCTCTGTGATCCTCGGAATTATAACTTCGTGAATTGCATACATATCCTTCTTACAATATCATAAAACAAGATATAATGTATATCTTAATCCATTTTAACCTTATTAATGAACTAAATATATATAATTATGGGATATGCACAATTTCGTTAAAAAAAACACTATTCTATTAATTCCTAATTCCTTTCCACAACTGTTTTCAGTGTTTAAGAAATCTAGTTGAGTTTAATATTTAATAACTCTAGTATGAATACCTTTAACTATATCTACATTCTTAAATCTTTTTTCTCATCACTCAAACATTTATTTGACATGTTTCTCCTATATGCATGCATAGAGAGAGCACAGACCTATAATAATAATATATGAAAGATGAATAACATTGCATGTTTTCGGAGCTCAAATTCTCACCATAACTAAATAGAATTTGAGATCACATCATCGAGGTTCTTAGATCTTCTTACTATAGGTTATAGGCTTTATAACTAAAGAGAATTTGAGATCACATCATTGAGATTTCTAAATCTTCTTACTATAGATTATAGGCTCTGTTACACGGGAAGCACTCCCTAGAGGTGGGAAACTCGTTCCAATGGTTTCCACACTCCTAGAAGCATTCGAACTGTATGGGAACGTTCCCTTTTTTGTGGGAGCAGCAATGGGAACTTGGGAAAGTTCCGGGGGCTTTGAAGACTATTTTTTTGGGAGTTCCATGGTTCCTGGGGCTGGGGAATACAAAGCATGTAGACAAATATGTGGGGCTGGGGAATACAAAGCATGTAGGCAAATATGTTGAACTGCCCACATAACATGAGGCTTTGTTGAAACCTTCGCACGAAGAAAGGCCAAAGACATCCTTAACACCGATATCTGTCATTGATACACTGGAGCAATCTCTTGATGGGTTAAGGAAGCGTGTGAGACCTCAATGTAAGGGTGATATCTGGGATGTCATGTTGATGAGTATTTATTTTTTGTTGATGTATATGTATTGCAGAAGATTGTGTGCATATTGTATGTGGCAGCCAATGCTTAACCATTAGAGTCGCTTTACTTTTTCTCATAAGAATAACTAGAGAAACATAGGTAAAATTGTTCCTTTGTATTTTGAGGCAAATTGTTTCAAATACTAGTCATGTGTCAGAGAACTGATAATGAGCTTGACATTTTAATATTATATAATATATATATATATATATATATATATTTATTATATATAATAATGAGCTTGACTTTTTAATATTATATATTAATATATTATAAAAGGCAGAGACTCAGGAAGAGAGGACTCCTAGAGAATATATTTATATATAAGAGAGATTATATATTTAATATTGATTTTAATATTTAATATTTTTGATTTAATATTAATTTTTGATTATTAATATTTAATTATATTTTTTTTTTTTTTTATTATATAATATTTTACCGTTCCCATTAGCCAGAAGAGAGACACCTAGAGAAAATATTTATATATAAGAGACATTATATATTTTAAATTGATTTTTAATATTTTAATATTTTTGATTTATATTTGATTTTGATTATTATATTAATTTATTATTTTTTATTTTTTTTATTATATAATATTACCGTTCCCAATTAGCCGTTTCCTGTAAATTTTGGGGAAACCTCTAGCCATTCCCGACACTCATACCCAAGTTCCCAACGTTCCCATGTTCCAGAAACTCATGCAACATAGGTTATAGGTCACAAGGGATTAGCCGTTTCCTGTAAATTTTGGGGAAACCTCTAGCCATTCCCGACGCTCATACCCAAGTTCCCAACGTTCCCATGTTCCAGAAACTCATGCAACATAGGTTATAGGTCACAAGGGATTAGCTGTTTCCTGTAAATTTTGGGGAAACCTCTAGCCATTCCCGACACTCATACCCAAGTTCCCAACGTTCCCATGTTCTAGAAACTCATGCAACATAGGTTATAGGTCACAAGGGATGACCTCCTTTTCAGCACATGGCGTATTCACTGGTGATATTCAAAATTTAATAGTCATTGTAAAATAGTGTAAATTAAATAGATTTTGTAATTAGCAAATAAATAGTATATATGATTGAATAGAGAGTATTTTAAATAAAATAATATTTTTTAGGGAAAAAGAGATGATAGGTACATAACTCAAGAAAACGTATTAAAGTAAAAGGTCATTAAAGAAAAAATGAGGTAAATTAATCTATATCATAACTAACAAAGGTTAGTGACAAATAAAAATTAAAATTAATGAAAAGAAAGAAATTGAACCACACTTGCCTTAAATACATATAATTTAACTATGTGGTTCAAATAAGATAACATCCTCTATAAAAATCAGAAATAATGACCAATAATTTCATGTTTTCCAACAGGAGAAAATAGTGAAAACGAGAATAAAATAAAAATAAAAATAAATCTAAACAACTGACTTTTATGAAATTTGAACTTGTGGTGCATATAATCCTAAATATGATTTCAAAACACTACATATCAAGTATTCCAAAGTATTTAGTATCATTTAATATTTTCGAGAATAATGCATAATCAAGTTAAGCCACCATTTTCGAACAATGAACTAGTGCATCAAATGGAAATTAAATCTAACGTGATGGAAGAAAATAAAAGAAAAGATTTATAATATCATTAATAAAAACCTCCATGTCCCAGTGAAGGAGACCATTTGCAACATGTACAAGAAGGTTGTAATATTTGATAAAAAATAGCTAAAAGAACACAATTACATAAACTCAATCATATATTATTCACAAGTGGTGTTTGTGCAAAGACACTCACACACAGAGATTTACATTCAAATGACTCTATTAAATAGAGTTTCTGAGATCCAACTTATTCCCAAATTAGATAGAGAGGTTGAGAGAATTTCTCAACCATCACAAACCAACTTCTTAAATATGGAATGTAAGCATTAACTCCAACATCCCTCCTTAATGATTACATTACATGAAAATAACAAAATAATCACGCTTATCAGTAAATGCTCCATCAAGTTGCCTCATAACTCTCGAAAAGGTGTAGTTCGCAAGTTGGATTCCCGAGTTCCCTTCCTCAACTCCCGAATCAAGGACCTCCCGAAGTCAATTACTAGACAGCATCCCAATCTATCGCATAACCTCATTAGGAAACCACTTCCATGTCTACCACTAATGAGGGATCCTTCCCTAGATCCGCAATTGCCATACTATCTGGACAACCATCCATATTGAGTCTTACTGCTACTTGATCTTTAAATACTGGCATCAGACACATAGTTGAACTGCTGGTTATTTTTAAAAGAGTTTAATAGGTTCACTCTCTTCATTGAATTCATCATAATATGAATGGTTTTGCCAGCTCACTGAGGCAGAGAGAAGAACCAACAATATAATGGCTATGAATACGATTGCACTGAACACCTCGACAATGAAACATATTGCTATATAAAACGCAAAAATCTGCTGGCGTTATATATCGATCTGCATTTAGTTTCTAACTGTGGCCAAGATCAGACCTCCATACTGTATTATACACGTTCCAGAGAAAAGCACCACCACTTGGGGATCCATACTTGTTATTGGATCGCTGAGAGGCAAGACCATGTATCTCACCACAGACTGTAAAAAGCATGGAAATCATAGCGACCTTGACAAACAGTGACGGCAACAACACATTCACTATCAATCTCAACAGGCTGTAGCTCTTCGGCTTCTCTTGTTTGGCGAAACTCTTAATGGAATCTCATTTCAACCAAATTCATTTGGAAAATTCGCCCGTCCATCAACATGAAGGCATGGATATGATAAAAATAGCTGAGAAAAACCCTCGCACCGCTTTTCAATAACATAGCACAAGGTTCCACGCTGACTTCCGATCCGCCGCAAGATTTCGTCGGTACGCCGATCCACAGGGTCGTTTTCGATTTCGTCCAGAATACTCAGGTTACAACAGCTAGGTTAACATCCAAATGCACCTCCTCAGATCTAGCTCTGATACCATGATAAAAATAGCTAAAACAACACAATTACAGAAACTCAATCATATATTATGCACAAATGGTGTATGTGCAAAGACACTCACACACATAGATTTACATTCAGATTACTCTAAAAATAGCTAAAACAACACAATTACAAAAACTCAATCATATATTATGCACAAATGGTGTATGTGCAAATACACTCACACACACATAATTACATTCATATTACTTTATTAAATAGAGTTTCTGAGATCTAACTTATTCCCAAATTAGATAGAGAGGTTGAGAGAATTTCTCAACCATCACAAACCAACTTCTTAAATATGGAATGTAAGCATTAACTCCAACAATATTTAGTAAGTCTTCTTCCTCAAAGCTACAATGCTCCAACCTACCAAAAATCTTTCACCCAAAAAGCCGAGGAACAATCTTTTACATCTTCTTTTGAATGATGGAAATTCATTTCATTTAGTTCTAGATATTGAAATTACATTAATAACTATTATTTTGACTAATTGTAATATAAATTCCAATATTTAAATAAACCCAAACTCAAATTCTCCACGTTAAAATCCTTTGAATAATCTTCTTGCATTAAAAGAAAAGATACAAATTAACTCTCAAATATAAAACATTATAATAAATGCAATTGAAATAGAACTCTCTTTCATAATATTCTAGTCATAATAGTATCTCACATATATTATAAATAAAATCTATTTTTTACTTTAGGTGAGACCCACTAAGATTTTTCTTACTATATAAAAATATTAGGTCATAAAATATGTATTTAACATGAACATATTTTCCACCAAGATAGAATCCAAAGTATTAAATTTAATAAGGTTTTCGTTTTTAAATGTTTGCATTTCTACAAAATCTTCAATGAAAAATCAATGTTCATCCATACTAAATTGAATTCTACACAATTTCTTCATCTAACCATTAAAAATGAAAATTTTAAGTTTAAATGAATAAAATCTGAAATCTATATATATCTCAAATTTTAATTATAAATTCCAAATTTCTACCTTTACATAGAATTCAAATAATTTTCTAAAACAAATTAAGAATATAATATTATAAAAAATCTCAATAATATATAATATATAAATTTGATTGTTGAATTGAGGCTTTGTGATCCATATCAAGTTTATGAGAGATTTTCTGCCGTAAATCACATGATATTTCATTTGTCAACGTGTTTGAACCAACCAGTGTGGTTCATCGTCAGGACAAGTTGATGATGAACCACACTAGTTGGTTCGAAACACATCGACAATTGATAACCACACTAGTTTAATAACCACACACCACACTAGTTTAATAACCACACTAGTTGGTTCAAAACACATCAACAATTGAAATATCATATGATTTACGCCGAAAAATCTCTCATAAATATAAATTTGAGTTTCAAATAAAAATGTATATAATATATATAATTATAATTTTTATTATATATATATTATATATATATATATATTATATTTATAATATATAACTTAATATATGTATTGAATTTTATTCCAAATCTTTTTAAACATAATTTACCCTAGTCAGGTCGAGGGAGGAAAGAAAAAATTGGGTGTAACTCGAGCCCGATGTGATTTGAATCGTTGGATAAAGGGTGATCGATGAGCGCCGGCTGGAAAGCTATTTGTTAATTAATATTACAAACGTACCCGACATATTACAAAGTGTTCTTTATTCTTTAAAACATTTGTTATGAACTCGTAACTGTATCCCATCCATTCCTTGAGAAAGGTGTGTGAATGCCTTCACGTGGATAGTGAGTGTATGAAGTGGTAGTTAGGTTAGGTTTATTATTTTTTAATTGTTTTAATTTTTATTTTCTTTATTTTATTTAATTTATGATTGTTTAAGGTTTGATTTAATAATTTATTTAATTCATGTTTAATTTTTGTTTATTAATTTCTACTTAATTATATTTTATTTGATTTGTTATAGAGTATTTCTTATGCAAACAAATTATTTAAGATTATAATTTCATTATTTTTATAAAATGTAATAAAATCTATAATTTATAATGATTATTTTAATAGCTAATTTAATGCAGAGAAAATAATAAAATTTAAAGGAACAATTTTTTATCATGGGAATATGAATTTTTTTATCATGGGAATATGAGAGGAGGTACAATTTGAAACTGACAAAAGGAGCCAAGATCTAATTGAGGTCAAATTGGGGACAACACATGCAGAACTTATAACATGTACACTTACAAATATGTATCATCGCTGCTATTTTATCGATACATATCATAGAATGATTCAAACTGAGACTACGAATTAAACATAATTTTCCCTGACCATGATTGTTGGGGAAATACTCAATAACATGCACATTCCACCTGACCATGAACTATCTCCAATAGCTCCCCCTGAGCTAAGATCTTCTTGCCTCCAGGAATCAACAACCCCTTTGATTACCAAGTGTTAATTCTATGACTTTCTACCCAATATATTTTTAGTAGCATCTTGCTTTAAGGTCTGCCACCCATTTGCCTAGGCTTTTTTCTTTTTCCTTTTGTTTTAGGTTTTTTCTTTCAAAAAATGTTCTTTTATTTTTCTTTAAATCATTCTTTTCTCTCCTAGAATGCTTTATTTGACCCCACTTAGTATTTATCTCCAACAATGTAATTGCTACAATATTTCCCATTCCCTCCCACTGGGTTAATTTAATTTATTTTTAACTATTCTCTCCTCAGGATTTTTAGGAGACTTTTAAGGAAATTCTATCATGTGGACTTGAGCACCAATAAATTTTTCTAAGCTGGAAAGAAGTCTTCTAAAATGTAGTGTGCTCTCTCCAAAATATTTCTATGCAATTTATTGATAAAATCAATTACTTAAAAAAATTAATTATATCATCACATAAGTCTCATAATGGCTGCCATCGCTATTAAATCCAATAATAGTTCAATCTCTAAAAATAGTAAAAGTTTAAAAAATAGAGAAATAAAGGTTTTCCATCTTCCCCCACTTTTAATAAATAGTATCCTAGGTGTTTCATCAATTCTATCTTTCCTTAAGATGGGAAAGAAATGCCTCCTTCATTTCTTCTTTCATTTGTACCATAATCTCTTTAGTACTAAAGTGCTTGCACTTAAGTTTATTTTGAGCATGACTTAATTTTAGAGTAAAAGATACTCTTATTCTTATTTTATGATAGAAATATTCCTTATTTTCATGCATTCTAAACAAGTCCTTCTTATCTCCATTGATTCATTCACTGAAGGATCATCCACCTACATCCAAAATAACTATTCGCATGCACTCACCAACATCAGAACATCAATATATCAATATATAATATTGTGGCTCCTTTGGCACATTTAATCACAACTTAACATAGTGGCCTAGATTTCCATTAATGAGAAATTAAAAACATGGAATTTCCACTCTTCTTTCATATCACTTACACAGAGGCAATATTAATCAAGGGAATACTTGAAACATTCTCTCTTATGTTTCTATTCGATACCATCACATCAATTATGAATATGTCATGAATACATAAGTGTAGAACCACATAGTATCTTTGTCACTTCTATGGTTTCTATATTATTGTCAATTCCACTTTGAGGTGGAATTACTCATGCCCATCTTTATTGGTTGCCACTTATTCCATACCTCTACATAAGTCCAGAAAAGTATAAGAAACCATAATTAGGAATATCAAGATACCGCTCATAGATTATTAAGAGGATATCTTGACCTACTTCAATTTCAAGGTTAAAACAACAAAATGTCACTTTAGATATCTACAACACTTTTTTTCCTTTGTCCTCTATCTTCATTTAACTCACTCCCTTAGGCCTGAATTGTTGTGACTATGGAATTTTTTTGCTATTGTTGTTCCAGTGAATTCCAGAATTAAGGACACCTTATAGGGCTAGGGCTAAGCCTCTGAACAAAAATCCATGAAACTTCCAGAACTCATAAAAGGCATGAAGAAAATGCTTGTAAAACAAAAACTGGAATGAGGACTTGATCTGACCATCCCCAACCGAGATTGACATTTTGTCAAACACTTGATAGATATGCGATCTATAGGTCATTAATGAAACTTTGAACATAAGGGATTGAAAACTTAACTGAGATTTAACAAGAAGGGTCTCTACCTTCTCACATTAGTTTTCATAACATCAATTTTGTATTGCATTCATTATTCATTCAGTTGCAAGTAAAAATGTGAATAGAGCCATGACTAAGCTCTATCATATAACTATCATATGACCATATAGATAACAATAAGACAATGACCATTAAAGCCACATAATACCAGTACATTTCCTTGCCAAAATCAAGAGAAACTTAGTCTTTATTAACCATAAGTAATTACCAACTAGATTCGAGACTTCCATGTTCCACCCAACAATATATTGGCTTAACCAAATATTTCTTTCACCAAATCACCCCCATGTCATATTCCAAGGATAAGCATGGGATCTCATGGGATAAGCCAATCCAAAGACAATGAAGGGAATCTAGAGGTTAAACAACGTCCACCATCTCCATATCGTGATCACACCTAAACCGATGCGAGGTCACAAAACCAAAACGAGCTTGGATACCTCAGAATTTCTTCACCATCCTTAAGGAATTTTTGTATCTCCACCCTCAAGATTTACCATGTACTTCACCATTATCGGTTAAGGGATTCCTAGGATGTTGGGAACTTTCCTAATACCACCTCACCCCAGATTCCAAAACCATCTGTAAATCCAAATCTCAAACCAAGAACAATCCCATAACACCATGGCTATCTAGAAATGGTAAGGCTAGGCTAAAATTCACTAATGAAACACCGACATAATCCATGCCAATGATATCAAAAGAACCAAATACCAACATGCACATACCATGCATGTCAAAACCAAACAGGAAATCACACATGAAATCTATTACCTGCAATTATTCTAGATGAAGCTTCTGGATCCTTGCCTTCATTTTATTTCCTTTTCCTTCCTTTCTTTCCTTTCCATTCCTTTATTTTCCTTTCCTTTCTTTCTTTCTTACTTTTTTCCCCTTGGTGCTTTCTCCTGTTTTAAACAAATTCTAATAGTAAACTGAAAAAAGGTTGACAAAAATCTACCGACTGATGCTCTGAGGTATTCTTATTGTTTAGGCCTCTAATTTCTTCAATTTTCCATTTGTTTCCTTCATTTTCCTCTTCACATGCATGTTGTGACTTTGCACATGTATTCCTTTTCTCCCAATTTTCATTATTTCCACAAATAATGTGCCAAAAATACCTTTTTTTCCTTTGCAAATGCTTAGCCATTGCCTTTGTTAATTTACCCTTCCTGTATAACACAACAAATGATGCCCACTAGGATATTTTTCCTAACATTAAGCTTGGAATAAGTGTCCTTTGTTCGTGGTCTTATTTTACCTTTATTAACTTTTATTACATGAAATTTTAACTCTGAGTTGTTACAAATCTGAGACAGAATGAACCTAAACTTGTTGAGATTGGCACACAACTGATGATCTATTAACAATCTTAATACTGATACATGGAGCTATGGATTCTCCTCCTCATCCTTTTAATACGGAATATGTCCTCAAAAACAACTATCAGAAACTTATCCAAATAAGGGCACGACATATTGTTCATTGAACACATCAAGGTGTCTAAAGCATTGGAAAGAAAAAAAAGAACCACCACGAACTCATATTACCCATACCTTGTATGAAATACAATTTTGTAGATGACTTCTTCTTTGATGCACACCTAATGATATCCTAATCTCAGCTCAATCTTTGAGAATACTATGGCTCCCTTCAACTGATCAAACAAAGCATCAATCTAAGGCAATGTATACTTGCTCTTGATAGTCACCTTATTTAGTTTCCTATAATCAATGCACAATCTGAGAGTACCATCCTTCTTCTATACAAAAACCACTCTTGTACCCCAAGGAAACAGACTAGGCCTTATGTATCGCTTATTAAAAATATCTTTAAGCTACAACTTCAATTCTACCAACTCTGGAGTTATCATCATATATGATTTCCTTAGATGCTAGTGTTTCTCCTCACACCAAATCAATAGAGAAATCTACCTCTCTATGAGGAGAAAACTATGGAATCTTTATAGGAAACACATCTTGAAATTACTACGAGACAGGATACTTCCTTAGGATTTCATCATCCTCAACATCCTTCCCTTTGTCATTCGAAATATGAACTGCAAATAATACACACCCTTTCTTGTAGTTATGCTTAGCTTACACAGATGTAACCATTCTCAATGAGGTATGCTTCATTGTTTCCTACAAGACTCTCTTTTCTCCATTATCATCTATGCACTCAATGGCCTTCTCATACCAATCTACCTTGGTCTTGCGAGGAAACAACTAATCCATTCCCAAAATCATGTTATATGAAACCAAAGAGAGCACATTTATTTGTTTCGATATAGCCATGGCATTAAAATCAAATGCACAAGATCTCACCCAGTGATGGATTCTTTTCTTTAACCATTTAACCAACTACAACAACCAAGATTTTGAATGCACTTCTTTATTCAAATGATATTGATGCACCACATTAAGTCTAACATAGCTATACCTATATCTAGAATTAATCAAAATGGAGACAAATTGATCATGAAGCTTACCTTCCATCTCAATAATAGATGCCTGATGGTCTGACTTCCTATTATCAAGTGTTGCATAGATCTTTGGAATGATCTGACAAACATCCCTAATGTCTGTGCCTCGTTTGCACTATAGATTTGTGTCTTGCCACATTGGTACAATGGAAAATTCTTCTTGCACTATTCTCTACCACAAATCCAACACTTCAACGGTTCATTTTCATTGCCTTTATTCTATTGCTCTCTAGGATAAGACCCATGGCCTTTCTTAGCTTGATTAATATTATTTTGATGGGCTACATTTTCGTTGTCACCTCCACCTTGAGATCTTCTTTGTTTCTTGGGCTATTTTCCTTTGGTATTCTCATTACCTTTCTATTCATGCTTGAAGTCAAGCTTATGTTTAGCTCCACAATGGAGGTATTTCATGTGTTATAATTTTTTTTTTTTTATTATGGAATACAATTAAAAATATTTAAATGGAAATGGTGTATTAATTATAATCTTTCTTGTTTCTACATCAAATCATGTAGAGGATATGGCCTGAGAAGAGGAGGAACATATGGCCACATCTGAAAGTATTCCGCTTACCTCCACTATTGAAGCAGGTAAATAACACTAGACTGTTATTTTTATTAGTAAAACATTTGTAATAATAAATCTATAAATATGAATTTAGCATTTATTTCTTACTACAATTGATGCTCGACCCCACTTGCAACAACATACTCGTAGGACTAGGTCACCAACAAGACATATTACACTAAAGACCACAACAACTGAAGGGGGCCAAGGTCAATACATCATGGCTAATTACATGTTAAAAAAGGGAAAGAAAGTTGATAAAAGATAGCTAAACTTGTCTATTTAGAGCCTTTTTTTTTAGTACCACATATTTTACTGAGAGGTTGAATGCCTCATGACATGTGCACATGTAACTTTAGACTAACTTAATAAAAAGTTGTGATTTTTCCATTGCAAAAAAATTAGAACACTTTTTTTTCATATCGTGTAAACATATTTTTTGTGACACGAGGAGGGTGTAGAATACCATATATTTGATAAATTTGTGGTATAAGTCAATTAACTCTATTACATACACCAAGAGCCTATAATAAAATTCCCATGTTAAACTAAGCCTTTACACAATCTGTGCCCATGATAAATCAACCATTTACTAATTTGTATAGCTATCCCTCTACACCATACACTACCACACTCTTGATTTAGGTGTTATATACCCATGTTTCAATGGCTAATCACAATGATTTGTGATTATGATGAGAATTTAAGTAGATATGTGTGTAATTTCCATGGTGGAATGTATGAATTGTCATCCCCAAATTGTCCATCAATGATTATAACCTTAAATGTGCTAGCAATGGTCTATATCATCATCTTAAAATGACCCGATAGCTGAAAATTTACAATTTATGTCATCATCACTTCACATTATCTCATGAATGACCCTTTCTATAGATTATATGCATGAATTTATGGAATGCCATCCACTCTACCTATCCTATGATTGATTGTGACAACAAGTGAATGAAGGACATCTAACAGATCATTATTGACAAGATCTCCTACTTATAAATTTTACTTTGTTCACTTGCTCTCACAATAAATCATGCAATAATTAGAGGGGATGGTTTGTGATAAATTCATGTATATAGTATGTAGAAGGGGGAATCTATGAGACAATGTGAAGTGATGATGAAAGACATGGTACATTTTCATCTACCAGGTCATTTTGAGAGGGTGATGGCATACCAGTGCTAGCCCATTAAAGGTTATAAATATTGATGTTCAATGTGTGGAGGGCAATTAATACATCCGACCATGGACATTACACTCATGTGTACTTAAATTGTCATCATAATCACAAATTGTTATGAATTGACAACTAATATATGTTATAATTTTGTTAGACTAATATAGATTAGAAAATGAAGCCAATATATAGATTAGTTACAATAAATATTGTGGAAATAAATATAGCCATTCCCATAGTGTCGACTAGTTTATATTGAAACTAATATTGATTCTTCATGGGATGGTTTATCAATTCGTCTCATGCTTCATCCCAATAATAATTGAATGTCATAATATTTCTCTGAAGTTCTATTCAAATTATGGAAATTTATATGACTTGAATCCTTCCATTGTTTGCATGATGCTTTGGCTTCAAACAGTACACTAATTCTAGGTTAATTTCTATACATTTAATGAAGGTAGTTTATCGTCCTGAATCCATATGCAGAATATCTTGTAAACATTTTCTCATAGGTATGGGCTCTAGTAGGTTATTCATATTCAGTATTTTCTTAGTTTGATCGATATTAGAATTCTCATGCTCATATAACACACACATGTTGGGTTGTGTTTTATTCTTTCCACGACTAGCCCATGTAGTTAATCGGGGGGTTAGAAGTGGGGTGGAGCGCCCCCTTCATTTTTCCGATTATGTAGTGGGGGGGTCCCAAGCTGTTTTAGGAGTGCAGGTAACCCCACTCTATGGGGTATGGGGCAGCACCCCATAAATATTTTTTTTTGGGCCCTATATTAGGTTGGGCATACCTATCTATGGTTTTGTGCATGATTTTTCGCACATTGTTTTAGACGTGATGGTTTTCAGTCCATGGTTTTGGATGTGATGGTTTTCGGTCCATGGTATTGGATGCTTCGACATGTATAAATGTGTATTGTAACATTGAAAGGAACATAATGAAAAATCAAGCTGGTAGTCCCGATTTTTGGGATCCAGGGGAAAATCTCTATGTATATGTGTTTTATGTGTTATGCTCTCTCATTGTTTACTTTCTGTGTTTTAGAATTCATATGTAGTTTATTTCTATATGGGGTTAAAACCTACATTTTGTATCAGAGTTGTTTTGGCTTCAAGGGGACACCTTTGTTGTTGAGGGGTTTCACTCGGGCCTGTGGTAGACCCTGTTCAGTGGGAGATCGATTCTAGTGGTAAAAGAAGATGGCAAGTAGTGGAAAGATAGAGATCAAGAAATTTAATGGTTAGAGTTTTTAGTTGTTGAAACTCAAGATGGAGGATTTGTTGGTGGATTAAGATCAATGGATTGTGGTAGATCTAAATACTAAACCAACGGAAGTTTCTGATGAAGAATGGAAGAAGTTAGATCGAAAGGCAAAGAGCACAATACGATTGCGTGTCTCAGATTCAGTATTTCTAAATGTATTAGGGGAAGCTACGGGGAAGGCTTTGTGGGAAATGTTAGGGACTTTGAACCAATCTAAGTCTCTGGTGAATAAACTGTTCCTGCGGAAAAAGTTGTATAACCTGAGGATGAAATATGGAGACTCGGTGACAAAGAATCTGAATGCATTTAATACTGTGGTAAGTTAGTTATTGTCTGTTGATATTAAAATCTCGGATGAAGATAAGTGAATTATTTTGTTGTGTTCTCTACCAGATTCGTGCGATAGTCTGGTTATTGCAATAGGTAATAATGCAACTACTTTGCAGTTTGAGGAAATAGTTTCATCCTTGCTAATAGAGGAGATGAGATGGAAAAATATGGAGAGCCAGAATGGTGATGCGTTGTCTATACGAGGACTTTCCTAGAACATAAACAAAAATAAGTCATTGAGTGGGAGATCTAAATCTAGAGAGAGATCTACATCTCCAGGAAAATCTATAAAGGTGGTGTGCTAGAAATGCGGAAAGGAAGGGCACTACAAAAGAGATTGTAAATCTAAAGCTCCTGACAAAATAAAGGGATCTAATGATGCTCCTGTTAGTGCTCAAATCTGCCTTAGGCTGAAATAAGGAAAGACTCAAGGCCACATCAAACCACGCTCACCCTCGTAGCTAGCCCTACGAGGACAGGAGAGGGCTCTCTCCGGGTCAAACTCGGCAAAAGGTAATCGAAAAGGCTCGTGATGACCGAATTGATGACTAATTTTAGGCTAGGTATTAAGTACAAAGAGTTTAGGATTGATTTTTTATGATTTTGTTGAAATCAAGGGAAAGGCAATTTTGGGTGCGGGGATGAGGCACAGTTTTGGCAGAGGTCCACTTGGGGCCAAGATAGAATTGATTTGATGCCTTAAAGCAGTAGAGGATGGATCAGCCGGTGAGGGCTAAGGAGAGCAAGGGGTCTCAAGGATTCTCCTTAAACTGAAGAAAACATAGAATATTAAACAAATTTAAAGGCAGAGCATAGCAATTTCATGGATTCTACCTTAACACTTCATTTGTTTATCAAGAGAAGGTTCAATAGAGATAATTATGCACACACATAACTTACAAGAACTGAAAGAAACACACCATCAAGACATAGAGCCACATGGATCCCAAGTAGTGTTGCAAAACCCAGGTCTTTCCTTTGCCAAAATGCTGGTAAAATATGTACAATATAGTCTCAAACCTATCCCAAGAGTCCTACCATCAAAATGAATAAGAAGATACATAATATAGGCAAGCTAACACATTTCCTTGCCTCCAGGGGTCGAGCTCATCATTTTAGGAGCTGTTTCAACCAATTCTAAACAAAGCACTAGAGTCTAGGTAGTCAAAACAACTTGCCTCTATAAGCTAGGAAACCAATTCATTCATTAAATGTTTTGCCTTTTCATGAATGAATCTTCTAGAAGAGATAAATAAGTGTCATTTCAAAATAAAATTACATTAATTAGATCAAGGAGGATGAAAAATCCCTCCAAAAGTCAAAACTAGTCAAATGCTGCGTTTTCCTGAGTTGTAGGTGAAAAACTCGCAATTTTCCCTGATGCGTAGCGCGCCATTACTCTACGCATAGTGCGCCTTTGGGCCCACTTTTTGGGCACTTGCCGGCATCAAAATGAGGCACAAGTGGGCTTGTTGGAAAGGGATGGATGTCTACTTTCCAACCCAAGTGGAATTTCTCAATGTGGTGCTCATTTGCCCCTCCAAAAATGCAATCTCCCAAGACTGCTTCTTGTGTGTCCAAAAAGTGGCAGAAGGTCATTTTTTGCATGTTTTTTGACCTTTTGGGGGCTCAAAACCTGATGAAATGTCTTGGCAGTGGCTAAGAAGGTGTATTTTGTCATGGAAAATCCAAAAATGCTGACCTTTTGTAAAATGGACCTCCCCATCTTCAGGGTAGCGCGCAGCGCGCTAAGCGTTGAGGGAAAAAACCTGTTTTTGACAACAAAAAAAAACAATAATTTCAAAATTGACCAAAATTGCTCCAAATTCTCTGAATTTTGAGCTGAGGGTGTATCATTGAGTGCCATGCTCCTTCAAGGAGGCTTCAGTCAAAATTTGGAGTGGATCGGGCCTTTTCCTCCGTTTTAGTGCCTTGGCCAATCATCCTTTAAGTATCTTCATTTTTACTTTGCACACATGCATGCCGGCCCAATAATGATTTTTCATGTGTCAAAGCAAATCTTTGTCTCTATTGGCTTTCGCCAACAACTTTTCCGAGTGTTCACCCGGATGAGCATTGATTCCCGATCGATAGGTGTCAAATCACCAGGTCTCCTACGGGCCAATTCCCGGTCTTCACGAATCTTTCGTTCCTCATAAAGTTCATGCTCATCTTCCAACTGTTTGTTGCACTGCTCTAAGTAGTTGATCACCCATTTTTCCATCTGTAATTTCTTGTGCAGCGACTCATTCTCGGCCCTTTTCTCTCGGATGATCTCCTTGAGCTCTGAGGTAGGAGAGCTAGCGTCAAATTCAATGATATCCATGTCCTGACCTCTTGAAGGACCCTCATAAATCATCGGCCTCTTTCCCCTGTCCTGGACCTGTACCTGTGTTGAAGAAGATGGCGAGACCCCTTCCACATGATGTGGAGATAATACTCGTTGTGCCGATGATGTCAACGAGACCCCTTCCACCCCGGGTGGAGATAGTACTTGTCGTGCAGCTGTAAATAAGGCTCTGGGGCCTTTTTGATATGTCACATATGCTGGAGCATCAACATGCTCGGTCTCATGAATGTCAAACTGCTGTGAAGGCCCTCCCTCATCATGGAAAATCTCAGGAGGTGGGTGTGGCACCGTGAAGAAGTCGCGAGAAATGAAATCCTCCCATGGAATAGCCTGCTGTGCCAACTGATGCATCACTATGATCTTGATCAGTGCATAACGATAAATGCTCTTGTGTTGCTGTGCTGGGCTCTTCCTTTGTACCAAGGGCACCACCCTCTCTATATTTTGGCACATGAAAAATGGAATGTTCATCATTCGTACCCGTGTGAAATGCATCAACAAACGGATATGGTATGAATATAGACGTGAAAATCTGCCCTCACAAGTGAAATAGCAAATAATGAGCCTCATCAAGGGTGCGTACTCATTGCTTAGGAATCTGAAGGGAAAAACAACAGTTAGGTGTCTCATACATCCAGGTTTGATATATGGCTCATAATGAAATTTGTCTAACTACTGGCGCTTGTTCCACTCCTCTCCAACATTTGGTATCCCGGTTGCTTGAGCAACAATCTTGGGTGATAGTGTGAAGTTCACTCCTGCAAGGTTCACATGACCATTGTGCAAATGTAGGACAAACAAGCGGACTAATTCTCTGTGATGTTGAATTTGTGAGATCCTCTCACAATACTCAAAACATGATAGGTACCGAAAACAGGTAACTGCAAGTGGACAAGCTTGCAAATGAGCCAAAGAGGTGGGCTCCTCCCTGACATGCCGACCACCTTTACCACCCTTGTGATGCCTCCTTGGCACCTCTATCTCCGGCGTTGAATCACGGTCATCACTCTGTTCATAATCTGATTCGGTTTCTGACATGGTTTTAGAGGCAAAGTGACTGAAATGTAATGCTAACTTTGCACCCAATGAACTGTTGTTTGACTTTTTTCAAATGTTGTCACCTAGGGGACAAAAGGACATGGGAATTGTTACTGAAAGGGGAACATGAGGGAATTAGGGACAATAAGTGGGATTTTAAGGTGAGGTAGGGTTTGGAAATTTTAATAAGGTTTAAGGATTTTAGTAGGGATTAGGGATTTTAGTGGATTTTAATAGGAAGATTATAAAATTGCATGGGAAAATTTTAAGGAGAATGTTGGTGAAGGTGCGGGAAAAAAGGGATCAATAATGGGCAACCTTGGACAACAAAATACTTTGAAACCCTAGCACAACTAAGTCTTTAAATTTCACACAGCAATGTAGGGTTTCAACTTCACATTTTCATGGCATTTTTAACATATTGATTTCTCATTCATCTTGCCAAACCAAAACTAGACATGGAGGAGAGGCCTACCTAAAGATTTCTTGAGAGAAAAGAGGATTTGGTAGCTTGCTGGTGGTTTATTGGGCGAAAAACCCAATGCGTAGCGCACCTTTCCCAACGCGTAGCACCCCTCTGGTGCATAGCGCCTGAGTAAAAATATACTAGAAAAGTCGCCCTGATGCGTAGCGTGCCCTGGGTGTGTAGTGCGCCTCAGTTGATGCGTAGCGTGCTCCTGAAAACTGCCCAATTTGCTCAATGACTCTTGAAATCTCCTTTGCAAGGATTCTCTTGGCTTGTGAGAGGCAAATGAGTTGCTAATGAAGAGTGATGTGCTTTTATAGGCTCCCTTTTGATTTTTATTTGCCCAAAACCCACTTTGTAATGTTTGAATGTTGACACTTTTTGAATTAATTGGCTCTGACTTCTGGTTTCCTTTTTTTTTTTTTGAAAAAATTGGTTGAAATGATGATTTCTTCTGAAAATTTTTGCAGAGATGGCTTCGGAGATGCTTTGGCAAAGGAGACCAAGGCTGCGCTTCAACATTTGGAGAATTTGAAATTTTGACAAAGTTTTACAAAAAATGAGATAATGACCTTTGTTTTTCAACAATAGAGTTTTGAAAACAAGGTGAAAATTTAACTGTACAATGATGAGAATTATTGAAATGATGTTTTATGAAGGACATCCCTCTGGCCTGCTGGTCCTTTATGACCTCTCAAGACAAAAATTGACTCAACCCTAGACCTAAGACCTCGAAATTTAAAACAAGATAAATGACCCTTTGAAGATTTTATTCACTCAAACAAACCTGAACCAGCAGTGCCAAACAGGAGGGGAATAAAAGACACAAACTCCTCCAGTAGAGTTATGGCATGCCTAATGGAATGCAACATGATCACACTGATGGGACACCTAATTATGAAATGCAAAGAGCTTTGATCTCTGGTGGAGGGCTACTAGACCGACTCTAACAGCTCCTTCTGTAGAGGTGAAAACCACCTCAAATGAAGGTGGGGACGTGTACATGGCTTCTTCAAGTACACATGTAGATCATGAGGCATGGTTGATTGACCCAGGTGCATCCCTTCACTTCACTCCCCATAGAGTGGTTCTGTGAGTATGAGAAATATGATGGTGATGATGTCTTCTTGGGGGATGACAGGCAGGCCATAATCATTAATCAGAGAAAAGTAAAGTTGAAGTTGCAAGTTGGAACGATTAGAACACTTCTGGGTGTTCTACATATTCCTACATTAGCCATAAATCTGATTTATGTAAGCAAGCTGGATGATGCTGGTGTGAAAATAGTGTTAAAAAAGGATACCTACAAGATGGTTCGGGGAGCAATAGTATTAATGTGGGGAGTTTGGATTGGAAATCTATACAAGCCGCAAGGTAACAATATTTTTGATGGCTGCAACATTTATGTGGTTCCTGAAAGTGTAGCAGAAAATCTAGTGGTCTCTGGAGACAAGACCATGTTGTGGCATCAAAGGCCTGGACATATTGGAGAGAAGGACCTTCGAATACTTCATGGTAAAGGTATGATAGAAGGTATGAGTAATAGCTCTCTGGATATTGATTTCTGTGAAAATTGTGTATATGGGAGGCAGAATTGGGTGAGTTTCCACTATGGTGGTAAGAGGGCAAAATAGATATTAGAGCTCGTGCATAGTGATGTGTTTAGACCTATGAAGGTTCCATCACTAGGTAAGCCTGTGTACTATGCATCATTTATATATGACTTCTCAAGGAATACATGGATATATTTCCTTAAGAAGAAATCTGAAGTCTTTGATAGGTTTAAAGAATTTAAGGCTCTCCCGGAAAACCAGACAGAGAAGAAGATAAAGGTGTTGAGGATAGATAATGGTGGAGAGCTTTGCAGTAAGGAATTTGAAGAATTCCATAAGAAGTGTGGTATAGCACGACAAAAGACTACTTCATATACACCTCAACAAAATTGAGTTGTAGAAAGAATGAACAAGACGTTGATGGAAAGGGCAAGAAGCATGCTTAGTGGTGCCAGGTTAGGATAATAATTCTGGGCAAAGGCGATGGAGACTGGATGTTTCTTGGTCAACAGATCACCTTCATCAACACTGGAAGATAAGACTCCATATGAGGTATGGACTGGTAAGAAACCTTCTCTTTCACATCTGAGGGTATTTGGATGTGATGCATATGTACAAGTTCCAAAGGAGAAAAGAACCATGTTGGATAGTGAATCTGAAAAGTGCATCTTTATTGGGTATAAGGATGGTTTAAAGGGTTATAAGCTTTGGAACCGAGTAACAAGGAAGGTTGTGTACAACCGATATGTGGTGTTTAGAGAGGTGAAAAATGTTATTAAACATGAAGTCCCATAAAAGGAACCCAAGATGATAGAGTTTGAGCTAAAGGAGGAAGCATTAGACTCTAAAACAGAGGAGGAATCAAAAGATGAAGAGCCACAAACTCCGGGTGTGAGAAGATTAGTTCAAGAAACAAGGCAGCCAGAAAGGTATATTCCATCTGCTTTCTGTTCGAATTTTGCTTTATCTATTACTGATGATGATCCTAGAACTATGAAGGAAGCAGTAGATTCAGAGGATGGAAAAATCTAGAAAGAGGCCATGGTTGATGAAATGGCATCTTTGCACAAAATGAGGCTTGGGATCTGGTGGAGTTGTCGGCTAGAAGAAATACAAAGTTCGGTTGGTAGCAAAAGGTTATTCACAGGTTTTAGGAATGGATTTTGGTGATATTTTTTCTCCTGTTGCCAAGGTAGCTTCTATTAGATTACTTTTATCTATTGCTGCTGCTTTTGATTTTTAGTTAGAATAAATGGATGTGAAGACATCATTTCTTCATGATGATCTAGAAGAGGAGATCTACATGAAGCAACTTGAAGGTTTTGCAGTGAAGGGTGAGAAGGAACTGGTATGCAAGTTAAAGAAGTCTCTATATTGGTTAAAACAGTCACCAAGGATGTGGTATCAGAAATTTGATACATTTTTATGGGGACTTGGCTTCACTAGAACCAAAGCAAATCACTATGTGTATTTTAAATTAATAGGTGATCGTGTTATTTATCTAGTCTTGTATGTGGATGATATATTGCCGGTTGAAAATGATAAAGAAATTATCCAGGATTTGAAGACCCATTTGTCCTCCAAATTCGACATGAAAGATCTTGGTGCTATAAACTATATTTTGGCATGGAAATTAAAAGAGATTTGACAAAGAGGAAGCTTTGGTTAAACTAGAGGAAGTATATCGAGATAATATTGTAGAGGTTTAATATGTAGGATAGTAAACCAGTGAAGGTTCTTATTCCTGTAGGTGTAAAGTTATCTGCAGAACAGTGTCCCAAGACACAATAAGAAGAAGAGGACATGTCCCGTGTTCGATATGCAAGTGCAGTCGATAGGTCAATGTATGTGATGGTATGTACTAGACCAGACATTACACATGTAGTGGGAGTATTGAGCAAGTTTATGTCGAAACCAGGGAAGGAGCACTGGACAGCAGTGAAGCAGGTTTTTAGGTATTTGTGTGGCACCAGTGATTATGGTTTGTGCTACCAAGGAAGACTAGGAATGGACAGAGTGTTTGATATTCATGGCTTTGCTAATGCAGACTGGGTTGGGGATCTGGATCAAAGGAGATCTACGAGTGGGTATGTGTTTAACCTGTTTGGAGGTGTAGTCAGTTGGATGAGTAAGAAACCATCTGTAGTGGAAGTATCAACTACAGAGGCAGAATACATGGTAGCCACTCATGCAAGAAAGGCATCAATTTAGTTGCAGAGATTGTGTTCAAGTATGGGGTTAGCATAGGGAGCTATAAGGATAGACTATGACAGCTAAAGTGAAAGTTTCTTGGCAAATAACCCTGCATATAATTCAAAGACAAGGCACATTAATGTTCAGTATCACTTTGTGACACATATGATAGAAGACAAAAAGTTGTTGTTGGTAAAGGTGGAAACATTAAATAATACTACAGATGCATTAAAAAATCTATGAGCTCTAAGAAGTTCTCTTGGTGTAGAGAAACAATGGGTGTTGCAGGGCTGGATATATGACCAAGCTCTCTTGTGGCCCCCTGTGGAAAGAAAACAACAAGTGGGAGAATGTTGGGTTGTGTTACATTCTTTCCATGACTAGCCCACGTAGCTAACCAAGGGGTTAGAACGGCGACGGAGCCCCCCTTCATTGCGCCGATTGTGTAGCACGGGAGATCATAGGGGTTTTGAGTGGTGCAGGTAACCCCACTTTGTGGGGTCCGGTGGACGTACCTATGGTTTTGTGCATGATTTTTTGCACATGGTTTTGGACACGATGGATTTCGATCCATGGTATTGGATGCTTTGACATGTATAAATTTGTATTGTAACATTGAAAGGAACATAATGAAAAATCAAGTTGGTAGTCTTGGTTTTGGGATCCAAGGGAAAATCTCTATGTATATGTGTTTTATGTGTTATTCTGTCACATTGTTTATTTTGTGTGTTTTATAATTCGCATGTAGGTAATTTCTGTATGGGGTTAAAACCTACAACACACACACAGAGACATATATGCCAATATTTATCCAATATTAATTATGAAGATTTATGCCTCGAATATATCTCTTGGTTTCTATACTCCTCTTTAGATTTCAGATCTTATATATGTATTGCAAGACCAATTTGTCATATTCAAGTACGATGACTGTAGTTGTTAGACTAGGCATGATCTTTTAACAATGTGCTTTAAAACTTAATTTTGGTACCGTCTTCAGAAAGTGAATTTCACTCTTTAATCCAGATCAATATTTGTTTATGGATTTTTGAAATGGTGCAATAATTTAGATGCCTTGTTTAAAAAACAATTCCCATGCATATCATTTTGATGAGAACTAATCTATTTAAGGATAAATGTGCAATTATTAATTTTCCAATGCTATTAATTTTCTTATTTCAAGCATCTAGAAACATCATTGACTACACTCTTCTCTAAATATTTTATACAAACCCCACTTATCTATTCCCCTAAACCGCTAAGTACTTTGTGTCTATGATTAATGAATGAATGAATGAATTTTATATGTTAATCAATAATTGTTATATGCCTCTTTATGTAAATGACATTGTTTCATATTATGCACACATATTTTTTATAGTGAAATTGATTGAGATCAAATATTTTGGGGATTTACGAATGAATGAATGAATGTTTACTATTTTTTATTTATCTTAATGCCTTTATTTCAACTATTTCCTATATAGTAGATAGATTCGGTAGTAGGGAATTGAGAGTGATGTTTGGGGGGGGTGTGGTTTGGGAGAGCCTGAGAGCTTCTCGCTTCACATGGTTCACCCTATTCAATAGATAATAAATTAGGATTTGGATAACCTTGGAGAAAAAAATCGTTAATCCAGCAGTACAACAACAAAGTCAATGTTGACTTTATTGTTGCTTCATCGAGTGGAGGGAGATTTGCATGACCAAGATTAAACTACTCTAGCAATATATTCTTGAAAACAAGAGGAGATCATTTAGGTATTCATATTGTCTCTATTAAAATATCCATATTAGAATAATTTTGTTTCATATTTTCCATATAAGAATCTCCATATTTCCTTTGTTGTCCACTTCTTGGAAAATACAATGTTCAACTATTGTAGCATCTCCAAAATCCATTAGTGATTCATGTTTAAAAGAAAAAATATAGGTGTTATAAAAACCTACAACTTGTCTTCAAAACTTAAAAAAGGAAACAATTACCATAATATCAAAATGGAAAAGTAAAATTTTGCAGATACTTTAAAAAAAGGCGTGAATATTGATCAAGACAACCAATATTTCCTCCCATCTTTACCAATAGCATTTGGGGATTCTATGAATTCCAAACATACTCCTGCATAGATTCCATACAAGCTACTGGTGAATATGGGACGAAATATCGGTTTTCTTGACGTTGCTTCATATTATGTAATCATATTTTTTATGATAAAATTTATTGAGATAAAATATTTTATGGATTTATGAATGAAGGAATGAATGTTTTCCATTTGTTTTTTTATGTATCTTAATGTCTTTCTTTCAATTATTTCCTATATTGTAGATAGACTAGGTATTGCGGAATTGTGAGTGATGTGGGGGGGGGGGGGAGGGGGGGGGGAGGGGGGGGGTGGGGGGGATCCGGGGGGGGGGCGGGGGGGGGAGGGGGGGGGGGGGGGGGGGGGGGGGGGGGGGGGGGGGTGGGGGGGGGGGGGGGGGGGCGGCGGGGCGGGGGGGGGTGGGGGGGGCCGGGGAAGCGGGGGCCATGAGAGCTTTTACCTTCACGTTGTTGGACCTGTTCAGTAGAGAATAAATTTGGATTTGGATAATATTGGTGAAAAACACCCTCAATCCAACAAAGAAACAAAAAAATCAATGTTGACTTTGCTACTACTTCATTGAGTGGAGGGAGGTTTGCTCCGAGATTAAAATACACCAACAAAATATTTTCGAAACCAATAGGAACTCATCTAGGTATTAATGCACACAAGTATTTTTAATTATTATTTATTCATGCAATTAAATTTAATATTTGGTAAAATTTAATCTAAGTTTTCCTAATTGGTCTCATGAATATGTGTAGGACAATTAATTTTAATTCATATCTTGAAGTGGAATAACTATCTGAAGAAAATAGATTAAAATGGCAAGGGTTTACACGAGAAAACATAATTAGTCTGATATTTTTCTTGTATGTATTGGACGAGTGGGAGTTACATAAATTTTTATAAGAAATAATACTCTTTTCCATGAGAAAAAGTCATGTAGTATTTGTCTTTCTTTGACAATTGCATTTTTATTTGAGTGGAAGACCATAAATTGTCATTTTTCATGCAGGGAAGTAGGAGAAAATCTTACTCTATTAATTGGGCAGAAGGCACTAGTACGATTTTCATTATATTTTATTAATTATTTATTGAATCTAACTTCTCCTCCTTACTTTCTTTTGCAAGTACTTTCATTCACATATTTAGATTTGAAAGATTTGGTTGGAGCCATTGAAAAAACTTCATCGAAATATTCCTCAACTTTATCCAACCAAGTTCTTTTCTACCAGGTGCATGACTTAGTTTTTCATTGCATTTGATTTCAAGTAATTTTTAATTTTTACATTGCAAATTTTCCAAGACCATAGATGTTGAGAAAAACTAGGGAAAACAAAATTACGGTTTCATTTATAATGTTTTCTCTTGTTATATTGAAATTATTGTCATATAATGTTAGTTCATCATGATAATTATTATTTTATGTTCACCATCAACACAATGCCAATAAAGAAGATCACAATTAAAACAAGAACACTAGAAATAGGCTCAATGCTAGGGAAAAATCACTACACAGGGGCAAGACCCATACACAAGGGAAAAAAACCAAAAAATTCTCTTCTTACAGAAATTCAAGGAACACCTATATGACCTATGATCAAGAAAACTCACCAAGGGATAGGCCAAACACCCAAACAACCATGCTTCTCTCTATAGCTCAATCTGCTACTCTTCTCTCGCTTGAAATTTGAACAAATATAGCTTTCTTCCCTTACATCTTAGCCTTCCAAACAAAGAATTGATGCACAAGCCAAGAAAATAGGCATTGCTTATTTCCTCTCTATCCTTCGCCTCTTTCTCTCTCCAAATTTTCCTTAGACTTCTTGAAGAGACCAAATTTCTTGTGTGACTCAAATGAGGTTCAATACCTCTCCTTTGTTAAAAAATATGGAGAATTGTGTGAGTTAGATTCTTCAATTTGATTTATCTTATCTTGACATTTCATTGCAGAATTATATTTTGATTATGTTAGTGTTCATTTCATCAAATAAATTTCAACATGAAGATCACAACTATAACACCACAAGATGTAAGCACACAACTAGGGAAAAACCCCTATGAAGGAGAAAAATTAGTCAACTCTTTCACTAGTAGATTAAATTAGATTGAGACAAAGTTGACCCTTTGACTAAAGAAATAGACTTACTCGGACCTCCAGACTAGTTCGTTCTGTAATTGTCTCTGTAATCATGGTTCTTGGCTCCTTTTGTTTCAACTTCAAAATTTTGACTCTCCTTCTACAATAGTCTCAACCCTCCTTCTTCAGAAATATCGTCCCTGCTACTTGTTAACACCCAGGTTGTTCCCTATGACTCCCAAGGGAATACGGCTGGGGTAACCACTAACAAATCTTTGGACTACAGCTTCTAGCCCAGCTGTAATCAGAGAGGGATCTCTCTGTAAGGTTTGTCTCTGTTCTATGGAGATTTGAGGATAGTTATGAGGTAAGGGTTTGCTTGTTTTGTGTTTGGTTGGGAGGATGTTCCTGATAGTTTTGAAATGTCTCTGCAGGTAAATTAATGCATTGGGAAATGGAGTCTGTGGCTGCTGGTTTCTTGAGATCCTGACCTGGTGCAGCTGGAATTACAGGGCCTTTATATATTTCGTGAAACAAACTGTAGAGTGTGGTAATGAAGTGTGAACAACCAGTGAAAAGCAGTTAAGAATTCTTCACTAAGCTGGGATGTGATAAAGGGATGTATTCCTCAGGAGCAAAACTTGAATTCCTGAAACAATAGATCACTGTGATGATATAGTGTGAAAGGTAGCAATTAAGAATTACACTTTCATTACCATAACTGAAGAAAACATTTGTAATAGCTT
>APFE031151879.1:53805-73408 GCA_000404065.3 Pinus taeda
TTCCTAAAACTGAAAATGACAGCTACGACACTTTCAGATCTAGAGACGACAGTTCGACTATGCTACTTTTTTGCAAAAGAGAACTAAAAATGATGCACAATACATAAAAACACTTGTAGTTCCTTGCACTAAGGAGGTGGAATAATGCAAGAGAAGGGGGTTTTCACAGAAGTAAACTGACTACAGACAACAAAACTCCTGAATAGGACTGAAAACAGTGAGAAAAAACCACAGTCTGAGGGTAAAGTTAACCCTCCCTGACCATCGCACCTGTTATACAGTGAAACCAGTATGCAGTGCACCTACTGCACTCAGGAAGTGCGATGCATACAGAATGCCTTGAAGGTAGGGTGCGATGGTAGTAGTGTGAGACTTCAAACAAGTTTTCACTCACAGTTTGCAATTCAATTCAGGTATTTAGGCCGAGTAAGTAATGCTCAGTGTATGTAAAACACAGGGGTGATCTAAAGAGGTTACTAGAGCCACCACTTAGGGCAATTAGATTGCTTGCAGATCTATTGTTTAATTCATAAACAAAACCCAGAGATAGACTGAAGTAGCATTTATCTACTTTGCATTTGTATAACAAATGCAGTTCGAAGGCTAGCTAGCTTGACTTCAGGCTCCATCTGTAAGTTTATAAAAGAAACAAGGATAGATAGGATAACAAGTAATCTAGTCGCTCCCCAGTGGAGTTGCCATTTTTTTAGCGGGAATAGTGTCCAATCGGATGCTGCTATTCCCACTAAGATGGGTGGCTATCTTAGAAACAAACAAGTAAAAGTCTACTATTGTTTTCTTTTATGAAAATAGACAAGAGGAGAAACAAGAAGACCAACCCGAGTCTTGCGCTTGATTTCCTCTCCTTCTCGATAGAGCTTTGCCGCTTCTTCCCCAGCTTCAAAAAGAACCCGTGGAATCACAACAACATACTACTATCGAAGAAGCAAAGATATATATTCATAAATAACACTGGATCAGATGTGTTTTAACCATGTAAATGCATATATATAAACAAGTACACAAGAATATGGAAGAAAACAAGAATAGCTTTATTAAGATGAAAAGTAGCAAGAGGGTTATAACCATATGTTCTGACCCAACATCATCCTCCAGCTAGGAAGCCCTTCTTCACCTCAAGCAAAGCTTAGATCACCCAACACTATGAATGTACACCAGAAAACCATCCATATATAGATGATTACAAAGAGGTGAGTCATCTTCTGGGATCTTGATTAGTGTCCCCTCTCTGATAGTTCCTGCTTCCACTTGGAGAAAGATGATCTCTTACTCATCCCTGGTCGAAAATAGGGAGGCATGTGTCAGAGGGGAAGCTTCTGGAAGATTCCATGATCCTCCACCTCGCATTTTTTTCCCTGCCATTTGTCCATTCCCGACCATCGCACCCTACAGAGGAGCAATTTAGTATGCATCACACCTTGTACACTGGGAAGGTGATATGCATCGCACCCTCTACATTGAGCTTTCAGTATGGTCCAGTTTTGACCATTTATGAGCATTTTTCAGTGGAGAACTTCTGGGAGATGATGTAATCAACTGACCTTATTCCTTTAGGCAGTGAAGCAACATTTTTAGGGACTTAGGAGCCCTCAGTTTATGGAAATTTATGATTGGAGTTGAAGTGCCCAAAAATGTCTATAACAACCCCTACTTGCCTTCCAAGCCATCTAAACATTCACCATGATCCCTAATCCACCTGCCACATCACCAAGAGAAGTTAGCATTCACATTTTCACACAAAAAGACAAAAAGGAAAGAGTTATTGTATTTATTTACACTCACAACAATAGAATGTTTGGATGTTTCAAATTGTATGTTTGAAGCAAAGTCTCTTAATAGTTAGTTAGATGAATGGTGTGTTTAAGCATTTGATTTCAGTATTTTCCTTACTACAGTAGACAAGATTCCATTTAGTGTAAATTTCCCTTTTTGTCATTGGTAATCAAGCTTCTTCTGAATCAATAGAAGGCTGGTTTGAGAAACCATAGTGGTCTATCGCCATTTTAGCAGTGAAAAAGAGCGGACCCATCACATCTACTTGTGTATACATCACTGTCACCTCCAATTTTGTATGAACCATGGGTTGATAAAGTAAAGTTGGTAGCCCCAGGAGTTGCAGCATTCTTGCTGCAATACTGGTGCTCATGACTTTTTGGCACCGTTTCTAGGGAGGTTTCTGAGTAAGATGTGATTTCTGCTTTCTTTCTTCCATTTCTTATATCTGACATTCTTCTATTAGCTTCATTTCTGCAAAAGTAATTGTAAGGCAGTTTGCTGTCTTTTTCATTTTGCAAGTGATATTTCATTCAAGTAGTTTAGTTTCCATTCAGTTTGTGATTCCAATTGTACAATTAGTCTCAAAGCTTAAAAAACACAAAACTAAGAAAAAACACTTCTTTTATGCCTCGTAGGAATAGGGATAACTTAGAGAAATTTCTACCAAATACCCCCACCACTTCAAACAACCAACCTTCCCTCTTCTTCGGTAGCTGTGAATTGGAGGACCCCTTGGGTGAACAACCAGAGATTTTTGAAGAGCCTACAAGGGGAGAAGAAGAAGGAGAACCCATTCCAACTGACATAATGGCTGAAAATAGAAATGAAAGAGGAGATAGAGAAAGAATTGAGGGTGCCTTTCCCATGAGAGAAACTAATGGGGATACCAAGATGAAAAACATAAGCCCCTCTGCTCTTCCTCATTTCCATGGCCTGACCTCAAAATATCCAGACACTTTCTTATTTGAGTTTGTTGTCATATGCAGAACTTATGAGTACACCACTAATGAGCAGAAGTTGAAAACATTCCCATCCACTCTCAAGGATGCATCTCTACGATGGTTCATGGGTTTACCTAGGGATAACATCAAAACCTGGGCTCAAATGCAGCAAGCCTTCAACAACAAGTACCAAGATTACTGCAGGTCCAAAGACACTAAAGAGGAAATTTTTAGGATGACCTTGGGGCATGATGAATCCCTAGAGGATTATAAAGAAATATTCCAACTTAGCTACAAAAGGGCCAGGTGCACACTTGATCTTGAGTCACTTAAGCTAGTCCTACTCCTGGGGGTAAGGGAAGATCTTCTGGATACCCTAAACCTACTACCAGGAGGGGACATCTACCAACTACCCTACGAAGATATCAAGAGTGTATTTAGGAATCATTCTAGGGCAGCTAGGAAAAAAGGTAAGGGTAGTCAACCAATGGCATGCCCATCCTCTTCCAATACAACCATTAAAGGTGAAATTGGAAATATGCTGGAAGATTTCAAGAGTGAAGTGCGGCAAACCCTTGCCTATAGATGGACACTATGCACATCAAGAGAAAGTAGGATGAAGCAGAGAGAGCATTAGACATTTTATTGCCTAGATGCACAAGGAGGCACCCTAGGAATGAATTTCCATTAAACCTTATTGAAATATGCTCAGTCTGTGAAGAAAATCACTCCACAGACAAGTGCCCTTCTCTACGTAGAATAAAAGATGTGTATCAGAGAACTGAATGGGTGATAGAACATCTCTGCTACATAAATAAAAGGATACCTCACGGGCCTCGGTCATACTAGTAGGGCATGCAAGGGTCATCCCATGTATATTGCAACCCTACCCAAAACACATCTATTCCCTCTTGGGGCCCCCCTGCTCATCCCTCCTGATCTACCCCTCCTCCTTGGTCTTTTTCACCTCAGTACCATTCCCAGCTGACTAGCTAGTCATTTCAGCCATATACTCTGCCACAGCCTCAGTGGAATGCACCACCCCAAGGGTGGAGGCCCCCATACAACAATGCTCCAACTTTACTTCTTTTACCACCTACTCAACCACAACTTTTACACCCTGCTCCACCTAAACAACCTCAAATTCCCGCCCAGCCGAATCTGAACCCGAACAACTGACAGGCACAACAAGTATCCAATGGAGAGACATCCTATCTAGCTTATGCTATGGAGATTCAGGAAATCAACCTAAGATTTGGGAGAGTACTCCCTGTTACGTTCCTATATCAATAGGTTTCATTTTTCATGATTGATAGGAGAAGTGCCAAATATGTTCATCCTTTCCATGCTGCAAAGGTTCCATATTTTGTAAACAAATGAAGAAAATTAAAAAATGAAAAGAGGGTATGCCCTAAAAGAAAAATCAAAGGGCAAGAAAATAAGATGGTCAAAGGAAAAAATGAAAGAAATGAACCCCAAAGAAAAGACCAGGAAATTGTGCTAGTTCAAATGCCACTATTGTTCCATTTTGGAAGAATTTCACTATATGTTAATTGCTTGGCTCTTATCATGGTTTATGAATGGCCAAACAGCTTAATCTTGGCCAAGTTCATATTTGAATTTACTTGTCTTAGAATAGAGAATAAAGGTCTGTCCAAACAGTTCAAGCTTGGCAGGCAGGTAGATAGGTAGAGAAGTAAAGGAGCCCAATTGCTTAATCTAGGCCCTTGGAAGAGATCATAGTAGATTTAGATAGGATGGTAGCTAAAAGAAAAGAAGAGAATCAGGGTTTTCTAGTTCAAATGCACCCAATAAAAATGAAGAAAAAATGATAGGTGTACTAGGCTGGGTAGGCAGTTTTGATGTTGCAGAAGCAAGTTTATGAGCAATTTTGTCCTTTGGACATTTTTCATCTCATGGATATCATAAGGTGCTATGGCAAGGTGGTTACAATACAAATGGATCATAACTAATTTCCCTCCTCATTTTTCCAAGAACACTTACTAACATCCCCCCAAGGGCAATGAGATCTGCTCACTGCCCTTAGTCCACTTCATTTCATGGAAAAGACTAAGTGAAACTTTGTTTTCACCTAGGTAGAACAAGCCACATTTCTTGTGTAAAATGTTTTTATTCCATTATGGTAAGTTTCTGAAACTTCATAACTTGGTATCCTTTCATTTCCCTATGCCTAAGATTTTCACTCTATAAACTTAGCACTTATTCATGCATATTCACCCCACATATTCACATTAACATTCTAACTTTATTATATAGCTCCTAATATAACATTTTACCTCCCCCTATTGTATAAAATACATAAAAAATCCCTAAAAATCTAATATCCCAACCCTCGGCAATATAGCCATATATTAAAGTTCTTCGGGAATTATAGGTTCACTTGGAACCTTATAATAACCCCTTGCGTGCATGTAAATATTGGGTTTCATTTAACATTTTGTTAAATGAATAACCAACCCACATAAACCCAAAGTCGAAATACATTGCAAAACCCCGCAAAAACATTATAGAATGTCGAGATATTATGGTGGGTCCTCGCGCCGCGACCCCCGCTGTTTCCCATTCGCCGTCCACTGTTAGATCCAGGCTCTCAGATCTGATGGTGCGCGGTTGTATTGCGATTCCCTTGATGCCCGAAGTTTATGTTCCGGGAAAATGGCGGTTTCACTGCCGTACATGAGACACGCGTCACCCACCTGGCTGTATCGCGTCCCCCCCGCCTAATATCGTCGCTGCCCAAAAAGTGATGTGATAATACCACTTACCGCCCACTCCCCGTTGACGTCATCCCCACCTCATCTGCTAACGTCACCCCAACGTCATCCCCACGTCATCGCTACCACCTCACCACTGTATCATCCACTGTGTCTGCCATGCCACCATCAAGTCAGCTTCCGTACCCCCTCTACACGACAAAGATCATGTCATGCTGACATCACCTGACCAAAGCGCGCCAACAACCCGCCAAAGTGAAATTTTTTTGTTAAAAGGTGTAAAATGTAATTTTTTTGCATTTTCCTTTGTTTCTTCTGCGTGACCTCTGCATCCTCTTTTACGTCCGAAGCAGCATTTCAACTGCACAGTCCGCTACCCAAAGAAATTAACTCCATAGCTCGGCCCCTCAGCGCGGTCTGCCACCTGCATTTTGCACAGGGCGTCCATTAAACAGGTATTTACTTGAGTTCTACTCCTAAGCCCTGTTTTTCTAGTTTTCTCTGTAAATTCTCTAAAAAACATCGGAATTTGAGTCGCATTTGTCCAAATACCTACAAAATTGCACACTGTAACTACTATTTTGTCCAATTTTTACCAAAAATCCTACCAACTCCCTCTTCCTCTGCAAATTTCTCCCACTAAGCCAAACTCGAGTTCACTCTGCCAAAGGAAAAGGACTTGAAATTATTTCTACCCATTTCTTGCTGAAAAACTCTCCAAGCTTCGTTTTCTACTACAAATTCTACCCTACAAGTTAAAAATGAATCGCTCCAATCTGCAAATCTCTGAGAAACCCCCAAATGTTTCTATTCTATTGCGGCTAAAAACTCTGCAAAACTTTGTTGTTTACTGCAATTTTTATCCAAATTCAATCTTGACTTAAATTTGGTCTGCAAAAAACCTTGAGAAAAGCCTCACAGATATCATTTTACCTACTACTGTTGCACAGACCTGGTTTCAACTAAAATATCACTGATAAGTTATCAAAATGGAAGCCCCTGCTCCAGTGGCCCTCAATGTGGCCCCTCTTAATGCTCCACATAAAGAACTTGAATAGTTACCCCTAGCTGACAGGGATTTCCAAATCAAAGATCTAATGGGCCACAAATCTCATCTCCAGGCCTTTTGTGAGATCAGGAATAGCTACAGAAACAAAACTGACATCTTTGGAATTTGGGAGTCCAATATGCCCATGTACTACCTCCCTTGTGTCAATGTTTTTCTTGACCTCATTCATTAATGCCATGCCAATTATGAGCCCACTCAAAGGGTAGTGATGTCTCCTTCTGGAACAGTTCTATTTTATATCACCCCTGAATATATAAATGAGTTACTACATTTCAAGCCAACTGGGCCTTTGATTCCTCTTTCCCTGGGAATTTTGCTTGACCAAGGTGCTAAATTACCAAGTTCAGAGATAACCAAAATAGGCCAATTATTTATGAAGCCAAATTGTCAACCTCAACAATCTCCTCGATATCTAGACTCATGGTTTACTGAAGCATGAAAATTTCTCCTTGACATGATAGCTTACATCCTGGGCTTCAAAACTAGTGGGTTTGTTGATGAAACCTCTTTATATCTCTTATCAAAATTCACTCCAAGACAGCCACCTGCTGTCAAGTATGACTATGCCACCTTCATTGCTGATAAAATCCATGAAAATTTCATGAACTTAGACAGGGAGGGAGTATTCAAATATTCGTCATACATATATCATTTGTTGTTGTTCAATCAACCAGATAGCTTTCGAATTCCTCTCAGAAATTGGATTCAAAAGAGGAGCGAAGGTCTGTAATATTCTAGACCTCAGTTTTCCACCATGTTTATTACTCTCCATACACCTACACTAAGTTCATTGATCTGTTCATACATCCAGCTGCCTCATTACTAATGACAGATCCTCCAGCTAGACTATCAAATGAAATGAAGAGAATTTTATAGCTCTCCATGAGCTACAGCATAGGTGACTGGTACTTTTACCAGAATCACACTGAAATCCAAATATATGGCTGTGAGCTATGCCCCTACAAACTACCAAAATATGTGCCAATGAGACTGTTTGCACTAGAATACTTCAGGCAATTTATCCAGGCAGACTTAATACATTTCTGTGAGGTCAAGAAAAAGGCACAACTAAAATAAGAAATCAACTGGGCCCTTTCATCTTCAATAAAAGGGAGGCTTGGAAAGAAGCTGACAATATTCTAGGTCACCTACTTAAGCTGAAACAGAGTTTCTATTGGGCACCATATGACCCCAACCATTTCATAAGTTATAGGAAAGTAAAGAATAAGCTGCCAACATATGTTCATTTCAAGCTCCCTGAAATCCAACAATATGCTAATCAACAAGAGTGGCTAGAGGGCACATTAGTTGAAGAAATAAGTGAAGAAGAAAAACAGGAAAAGGCTATGAAAGAGCTTGAAAAAACGCTTGACCTAGACTCTTTTGGACAGGTATCCTTCCAGCTACCACAACACCTAGGAGGTGACACATCTTTTGATGGGACTTCTCAACAAGCATCAAAAAAGGCCAGTTCAGCATTAGCAAAAGGGAAGTAGATAATGGATACATAACAACAAACAACGGCAGATCAGCCCACCACATCAAAAGAACGGGGTTAAGGGTAAGTTCCCCCAACTCAAACCAAGGCACTAGAGGTGCCTTTACTACAGACTCCTCAAAATGAGGAAAAGAGCAAAAAGAGAGATAAAGAAGAGGGTACCCATGCCAGTGGATCAACAGAATATCCAGGAGATAAGAGGCAGAGATTGGACCCCTATTCTGAGGAGGAATTTTTAGAAGACACCACAGGCAGCATGAGAGATGAGGAAAGGACTGAGAAGCAAACTTCTACATTAGCAGGCACATCAAATAGCTCATTCCAGAAAGAGCTAGAGAGGAAACATAGTGTAGAAGTTTCATCCACCAGGCCTCAAAGCAAACAAAGCTCAAATATTAAGAAAACTTTCACTGAAATAAAAGCAAAGAATGATCCAGTGAGGATGCAACTTTATAATCATCTGATGAGGACAACACCCACTAATCAACAAAGGCTAATGTCTGCTTATGATATTCAAGAAAAAAAGATGATCCTCAGTCATTTCAAGCCAAAAATGCAGCAACCACAGTCAGCTGCTGATTATATCAGAACCAATCTAGAAGTTCTTTCTAAAGACATCCACCTAATAGACCAGATTGAATTACACAAGCAGAATAGGGAAATGGTGTACTCCACCTTGGTAGACAAGGCATTGCTTGCTCACCAACTGCAAAATTCATTTCACAATACCTCTGCCCAATTAGAATTGGAAAAGGCTTCCTCCTTAGCAAAGGACAACAAGATTAAGTCCTTAGAAGGAATTATCATTGAGCTGGGACATGATCCCAAGGATGAAAAGGGCATTAAGGCACTAATAAAGAAAAAAGAGGAGGATATAGCCGCACTAAGGATACAATTAAAGATACCTATCACCATGCATCCACAAACAACAGAGCTAGTACAGAAAAAGGAAGAGGGAGACATGGTGGATTTATTGATAAGGATGAATGAGAGGTTAGCAGAAACAAAGCAGGCATTGGAGAAAGAAAAACTGGCCAAGTTAGAGGTAAGCTATGATAAATCCAAAATAACTGTGGCAAAAAAAACAAGAGAGGTAAAGGCCTTGGAAAATAAAGTAAAATCTTTGGAGAAAGATCTTACTCTTCGTAAACCTCTATCAGAGATCAAAACAATTTTGTGGACTAAGATTGGCCAGTCCATCACTGATCAATGGAGATCAATAGAAACTATCTATGAATAAATTGAATTGATAGAAAAGGCTCAAGTAGAGATTCAGAAGGCCAGAGCATTGTTGGGAAACATGCTTGAGCAGGCGAATAGATTAATTCATTTTTTGAATACTCATACCAGGGAACAACTAGCATCTTTGGAGATCGGGGACAGAACAAGCACTATTTTGACAGTAAAAAAGGTGTTGACTATGAGGAACTTTATACAGAATCTGGAAAGAAAGTGCCAAGAAATGCAGACAGAGATAAATGCCTTCACAGAAAAGTTTATAGTCTTGCAGCAAAAGGGTCTACCCAATTTGTTAACTAGCAATCAGAGACTGTTGACACATGAACAATACGCTCACAGGGTAAGTAGATATGTTGCCAATCAGATCACAACATCATCAAGCACTTCAGAAGACATAGGACCTCCTTCTAGATAGAGTTTATATGACAAATTGGAAAATCTGTTCTATATTAAGCATGAGATAACACATCTTTTTGAAGTCCAGCCCAATTTCTACAGGTATACTGAAGCAGATGAAACATTAATGAAAATGCAAAGACATCAGTTGCCAACAGACCAATGGTGGCAGGGCATGTTAGAGGTTCTACCAAGGTAATTTTAATTTTCTTTTTGATCATCTGCATTTAATCAAGTTCAATACACGTGCCACATATCTTAAGATGAAAATAACAGAGGGAGGGAATGAAGCTGGAACTGTAACACATTAAAGCGAAATCAAGCACAGATGAAAGGGCTGTGACAGCAATGCAGGAACGCAGAATAAAGGGACAGATGGCAGTCGACTCACTCAGTTTAAAAGTCAAATATATCTACCCAACTGAACAGCCATCACACCAACATTTACTTCTGCATTCATTTCTCTCATTTACTTCTCCTGTAAAGTAGATGGATGAAGTTATTGCTTGATATTATCCCATTTCAGATATTTTGCAACTCCTTTTTTTTTTATATAAATACCTCCCTGTGAAATGTATTTGGGGTTGGTGATTTCCTCTCTAGACTGCACTGTAACTCTGATATCTTTAATACAAAGGCTGTTGAAGTTCACTGTTTCTGGACTGTATGAATGTGGCTTTGATGTTCTGGGCCCTGCTATAGAATTCTTGTGTCTTTCTATGGATCAATAAGTTATTCTAACCCGTGTTTTGTATTTTCTGTGTTTGCAAGTTTCATACATGTTTCATATTCTTACTAACAGGGAAAAAGAATAGCCCATAATTTGTTTAAATACACTCTGTGTTCAATCTCTATTGCTAGTTATGTTTTCTTCAGAGTTAGCATAAACAGGAATTCTTAGCTGCTCCTGTTTCAACTAATTCTTTCACTTTGAATATTGACAAGGAATTCTTTACTGCTCCTTGGTAATACTCATGCATTTTCCCCCTGCCAACATGATGAAGGATTCTTAACTGCCCTTCACCCACTGGCTTTCATTCCATCTATTTCCTGATCATAAAATTGTTCCAAGATCGATTATCTTGCTCTATAGTATTACCTTTTGCCAAAGAAAACGCCCTCAGCAGTTCATCCTCATAGACTCCATCTACCCAATGGAATAAACTGCTTCAGACTTGCATCCGAGCTCTGTTAGAGATCACCATCCAACAAACTTAAAACAAAACCCTGTACATCATAAATAGCCTATAAAATACCTTAAAACAAAGCTAAATTATAAAGAGAGAGCCCTCTCTGGGTGCAGATTGGCTAGAATCTGTACCTAAAAGACTGGTTAGTGGTTACCTCGGTCGTATTCCCTTTTCCCACAAGTTTTGGGGAACAACCTGAGTGATAACATCATTGGCGACTCCACTGGGGACCTGAATGAATGTTTGTTACTGCTGCCTATTTTCTAAAGCTATAGATGGAGCCTAAAGTTAGCCAGGCAACCTTTGAAACTATTTTTGCTATGCAATCACAGGAGTAAATAAAAGTTGCTTCAGTTTATCTCCAGTCTAGTTTTAGGATTTAAACAACTGTCTCAAAGATTTGATTAGTTTCCTTGTTTCAAACATACCTGAAGGAAAGCCCAACGCCTCTTATATTTCAAAACCTTCCTTCAAAATATTGTCAAAACTTGTATCCTTCAAATAGTCCCAGAAAATACCAAAATATACTTTTAGAAGCTGGCTCCAAAAAAGAAAGTTCGGTATACTAGATCAAATCCAGATCCAAATCCTCCAGCTATCTTTAAAAATCCAAATTTGATCCCTAAGAGCCTAAGAAAACCTGAAAATCAAGAGAGTTTTGCTGATTCAAATCCTGAAACACCTCAGCAGAAACCCATCCAAACTAAGCTTACTACTGGAAAATCACAAGCCCTTTCTCCTATCACTGTTGCTTCTCCTAGTTCACCATCATCACTCCAAAACCTCTTTTCCACTCCTCCATCCACAACACTTTTCTCAACTATTATCCCTGTGCTTCCAGTTGTCCCTTTTTTACCTATTAATATGGCAAATCGATATGTTGCCTTGCAATTACCTACAAATCCAGGGGCTATGCCCCAAGACTATCAAAGTAAAATCACCTATTTTGATGACACGGGAACCTACACAGCTCAACAACATACAAAGAAGATGACAGATTATTTTGAGAACTATGAAATTGATGATAATGATGTCAGAATGAAAATTTTTGTCCAAAGCTTAACTGGTGATGTAAGGACTTGGTTTAGAGCACTCCCTGTAAATACCATTGCTAACCCAGATGACCTTTATCAAATGTTCATGAACAGATGGGAAAAGAAGAAGGATCCATTACACATCCTATCAGAACATGAAAGCTTGAAAAGAGGCCCACAAGAAACTGTTCAAGATTACTATGCCAGATTTAACAATGTATACAATGCTATCCCGCAAAATCTTAGACCACCACCAGACTTGGCCTTGATCAAATTCCTTGATGGATTTGACTCGGACATGGCTTACCAGCTTAGGGAAAAAGCTCCTCCTAGCCTTGAAGACATGCAGAGTAGAACTGTAAGTGTGGAGGCCAATTTGATTTCTAAGAGGAATTGGGCCAGAAATGGAAGAAGAACAACCTTTAAGGAAGAACCATTTGCCTTCAAACAGAAATTGGATGCCATTATTAAAGTTATGGACAGACTTGGAGATAGAGTGGAAACCATTGAGAGAAAATCTTCATGGGATGGTCAGCCAAGCAACAATTTGCGAAACCCAAACTTCAGAAAAAATCAAAATCCAAACGTTGGAAAAATAACCCCTGATCAGAACATTAGACCTCCGTTCCAAGAAAACTATGCTGAAGCCTCAACTTCTAGTGAACCCATGGAAGATCCTCACATTAACTTGATGGGTCTCAATAGTGAACAACAAATATTCCTAACTCAAGAAGACCAAGAGGCCCACACTTTAGGTCAGTTTCAAATGCAATCAGGTGAATCCTTTGATTTTAAAGGGGGATATGACGCAACTATCTATGAGGTTCATAAACAATACAAGTTGAGAACCATGACTGTAGATTTCCCTGAACCCAGCAAGCAGAAAAATACCAAGCAACCTAAAAAAGCAATGGATAAAATTTCCCCTATAGAACTCCCGGCTAAAAACAACCTCGACCCAAAAGAGCCCATGGTGGAGGACATATCAGACTTACAACCATCAAACAATCAGCCATCCACCTCCTTTCCTCCAAAAGAAGATGCAAACAAATCTCCTGAAACTAATTTTAAAGCAAATATAGTCCATGGCAGCACTCCTGATAGAGAAAAGAACACTGAAAACACAACAGAAAAAGAAAATCTTGCTACCCGGAATGAAAAAATTCAAGTGGAAAAACCTTTCAACCTAGAATCTGAAATAAGCAAACTAAAAATAGCCATTCCACTGTCTGAATTGTCTAGGCATGAATTTTTTAGGGAACAAATCAGTATATCATTACAAATTTCAGAAAACAAAGATTCAGTGAATGTCTTGGATGACCAGCCAGAATTAATTTTTTGTCCTGAAGCAAATGGCAAATCAGTAGATGGAGGAGTTCCTCCATTCTATGTGAGTCTAAACATTCATGATAAGATACTTCACAATGCAATGTTTGATTCTGGGGCCTCTCACAATTTAATGCCCAAATCAGTGATGGAAAATTTAGAGCTAGACATAACTAGGCCATACAAGGACCTATTCTCATTTGATTCCAGTCAAGTCAGATGCCTAGGATTAATTAAAGATTTGTGTGTATCTTTGGTATAATACCTTGCTAAAAAAATTCTGATGGATGTAGTAGTGGCTGATATCCCACCCAAATATGGGATGTTATTATCCAGATCCTGGGGTGCCAAGCTTCAAAGATCTTTGCAGCTTGACATGTCTTATGCCACCATATCTGTGTTTGGTCAACCAAAAAGGCTATATAGAGAAACTTTGATGAAGTATGTGGTTAGTAGCCAAGGAAAACCCCAAAAATTTCCCATTTATTCTATGCATTCAGACATGGACTCTTTCATCTTATACAACACTGAGATTCATACCCCAACTGATGTTGAAATTTTGGCTTTAAGTCAGAATGAATTCCTAGATGAAGAATCCACAGTTCATATTCATGAAGTCTCTGAGAACAATCATGTAGCAGTCACACAAAAAAGACCAAAAGAAAGTGAAGATCCAAATCCGTCTGATAAACAAATCTTAAATTTTTTTTTATACTAGTTCAAATCAAGAAAACCTATGGTATTTAGAATTTGATGGATCTGTCAATAAGCTAGGAGCAGGGGCAGGAATTTGGATACACAATGTGAAGAATGACCATGCTGAAGGACATGCATATAGATTAAATTTCAAATGCACCAACAACATGGCCGAATATGAAGCCCTTCTGCTTGGGCTCAAAGTGATCAAAAGCCTAGGTGCAGCTAGGATATCAATTTTAGGAGATTCTGATTTGATAATTCAGCAAATGAAAGGAAACTTTATCACAAATGACATTAGGTTGAGATCATATAGAGGAGCAGCAATGGAAATTCTCAACACCTTTCTAGAATCCCAATTGACCAAAGTTCCAAGGAATCAAAATCTACATGCTCACAGTCTAGCAACCTTAACCAGTACTTGCAAACTGCCATTTAAGTCTAATCACCGATTCTCAACTGAGATTAAACATAGGCCAACTGTATCTGATAATGTAAAAAATTGGCAAGTTGATGAGCCCCAAAATTGGTAACTTGTTGGGCTCATTTGGCCTAATTATCCTTGTTCAGTCCTTGTTCAATCCTTCATTTTCCATAGCTTATGCATTATTTTCAGTATGTTTATGTCATTTGTACGAATAAGGGTAGTAACTCTTCCTAGGTGGCTAACACATGCTCATTTCAAGTTTTTTAACACATGTTGGAGCAAAACCGAGCAATCATGGGCTAGAAGACAGCCAAGCCTGAGGTGAGGATTTGTAGGGGGGTTGTATGGCATTAAATAACCCTTCCTTGGGATCTTCACCCCCAACTCCGAGCTCCAAAGGCCACCAAAACCGAATCTAGAAGGCAGCCAAGTAGATTTTGGAAGGGACTGTCTAACTCACAGTTTGGACAGCCAAGTTCGACAGATTGAGGAGGCCAGCTAGGGCCCTCGTGATGTATAAATGTTGAGGCCTCAGCCTTCATAAGGGACTTTTGAAACCATTGCATATTTTGCACCATAGTGTTGTTAGCTTTACTTTGTTCTCTTGCAACCATTTTTGGCATAACTCTTATGACTATTTTCTGATAATGAGAAGCAATCTGATTTTATATCAACTCTGAGTTTTGTATAGGAGCCATAGCTCTTAGGGTTGGGCCCAACCTGAGAGGCTAGGGCTTCCTTTCTGTACTGTTACTTTTCCTTTATGCATCATTGTTTCCCTTTATGCATTTGAAACGTATTTCTGTTAGGCAGATTTAGTGGTGTTGCTAGAATAGATCATTGTTTATGAATAGAATTGATTCAGGTGTTTTGGTAAGATAATCACAGAAAAATATCCAAAGAAAAGGGACAACCAAACTCTTGGTTTCACCTCATCCCTATTGGATCAGGCACTGGAATTGAAGAAACAATGCTGCCCCAACAAAAACACTAGTTTGCTTGACCATGCAATCCTTAGTGTACTGTTTTCCTTTGCAGAAGTTAGTTATGGGTTTAGATCTGTGAAATGTTTCTTTGCATAGTTGATGTACATGGTTTTGTTTCCAATAAAGCTATTGCTCATTCATGTTATTGATAGTTAGACTAGATTAGCTAGGACTTTGATCATTTGCAAGACTTTGTTGATTCGGTTGAAAGTACACCGTGCAGGGCATCTCCACCACTCTTTCATCCACCTAAACGTCATCTAAGCCACCTGTTCCATCTCCTAGCTGGGTTCCTCGTCTCCCATCTGTCATTTTTCCACATAACCCTACCTACTTGCTCAATCATTGCCTTAGCCTTCTTCAAGCCAAGTCAGCCTCCTACACCTTCTCACCACTCCACCCACCCGTTACTGGGTCACTCCAAGCCCCTATCCTACCTCCTTATCCATCCATGCATCTTCCCTCACTCACCTATCCTCTAAAATCCACTTTTCAAACATCCTATAGAAATTTCTGAACATCCTATAGAAATCTCTGAACATCTTGTAGAGCCCTTGCAGACTTCCTGTAGAAGCTCACAAATGAGGTTTCTTGATATCCAAACTTTGTGAAACTCTTTGGAAGGGTGTTGGGGACTCCTTAGATCCTCTCTAAACCTTCCCAACCTTTTCCAAGCATTCCTCCTCCTTGATCCACCCCTGCACAGTAAAGAACAGTGAAAGCATATGCATGATAAAACTAACAACTTAATCAAAATTACAAAAAGATGTTTTCTTAGGGTAGAGGTAGTCTAGACACATGTATTTTACCTTCATAGAAGTAATGGCATCTCTTTCAGTAGGTTGTATGCTCATCCTTGCATCAGTAGGACTAGCTGGAAGAATTAGGGTTTGGTAGGGTTTGCGCTTTTCTCCAGATTTTCAATCTCTTTTCGCAAATAGATTAGCTTTCTTCGAGTTAGCTTTCATCCATCAATTACAAAGCTTCTTCTAAGAGCTCATAGAAGTTGGCTTAAGCTCCTAGCAGACTTATGCCAGCTGACCAAGTGACAGCTGTGACAAGAGCTAGTACTTGTGCATATAGCACCGTCGCTTCCAAGTTTGTTACAAATGACCGGGTTGATAAAAGTTACGAAGGGAGTCCCAGGAGTTGCAACATTATTGCTACAATACTGGAGCCCACCATCTTTTTGGCGCCGTTGCCGACGAAGCGTCAGAGTATTGGTGATTGTTGCTTTTCTTCTATTTTGTTCCTACAACCTTCTGCTAAGTAGTTATTTCATTTCCATTCTGCAATTTCATTTCCGCAAAAGTAGAATAGACATTTCCTGCTTTCATAGATTAGCATTTCAATTTCGCAATTTCAATTTTGCAAGTGTAGATTAGCATTTCAATTCCGCAATTCCAATTCTGCAAGCGTAGCTTAGCATTTCAATTCCGCAATTTCAATTTTGAAAGCGTAGCTTAGCACTTCATTCCTGCAATTTCATTTGAGCAAAATAGATTAGTCCTTTCCTGCTTTCATTTCAATTCCGCATTTTCATTTCAGCAAGGTAGTTAGTTGCAGTTCAATCTATTTTAGTTTTGCAGGTACCAGCCGAGAAAAAAACAAAAGCAATCAAAAAAGTCTTTCCATTTCATGCCTCATAGGAACAGAGATAAAACCAGCAAATTCTTACCCAACACCCCCACCACATCACTGAGTCAACCTCCTCTCTTCTCTGGTGACAGTGAGCCAGAAGAACGTATAGGTGAACCTCCTGAGATATACGAAGATCCTATAATAGAAGAAGAGTTAGGGAACACTCCATCTGAAGCCATGGCTGAAAACCGAAACAGTGGAAGAGAAGATGAGAGAATAGAAGGTGCCTTTCCCATCCGAGAGACCAATGGAGACATGAAAATGAAAAACATAAGTCCCTCTGCTCTACCTCACTTCCATGGACTGACTATTGAAGACCCTGATACCTTCCTGTTTGAGTTTGCTATCCTTTGTCAAACTTATGACTATGCTGAGGATGAGAAAAAGCTGAAACTCTTTCCCTCTACCCTCAAGGATGCGACATTACGCTGGTTCATGGGGTTACCTGGAAACAGTATCACCACTTGGGCTCAGATGCAGCAAGCTTTCAATACCAAGTACCGGGACTACTGTAGATCCAAGGAAACTAAGGGAGAAATCTTTCGGATGACCATGGGAAGCGATGAATATTTAGAAGACTACGAGGAAAGGTTCCAACTCAGTTATAAACGGGCCAGGTGCACACTTGACCCGAAACCTCTGAAGTTGGTTCTGCTCCGAGGAGTCCCTGAAGACCTTCTGGACACCCTTAACATGTTGGCTGGAGGAGACATCTACCAATTACCTTATGAGGACATAAAGATCATGTTTATAAACCATTCTAGGGCAATCCAGAAGAGAGGTAGGGGGAATCATCTTTCAGCTAGTACCTCTTTCTCCAAGCATGAGTTTGCTAACCAGATGGAAGACCTCAAGAGTGAAATGAGACAGACTATTGCCATGCAACTCGATACCTTCTAAATTCAGCAAAAGAAAGAAGAAGCTGAGAGGGCTTTGACCATTTTTTTTCCTAGATGCACGAGGAAGCATCCCAAGAATGAGTGCCCATTGCAGTCAGTAGAGGTATGTTTCGTTTGTGAGGAAGACCACCCCACCAACCAATGCCCTACCTTGCTGGGATTTAAAGCCATGTACCTAGGGACCGAGGTGGATACTTAAACTCTCTACTTCCTTAACCAAAGGAGGCCACATGGACCCAGACCTTATCAGCAGGGGATGCAAGGGCCATCCCAAGCTTATTACAACCCCAACCAATCCGCTCATATACCTTCTTGGGCCCCCCTGCTCATCCTTCCTGGTTCGCACCTCCTCCGTGGTCTTATCCATCTCCATACCACACTCAACCTCCTTCTCACTCGTTTCACTCTCATGCCCAGCCACAACCTCAGTGGAATGCACCTCAACCAGGGTGGAGGCCCCAATACAACACTGCTCCCGCCATTCTGCCTCCACCACCATCTCAACCACAACCATTACCTCCTGCTCCTCCAAGACAACACCAGATGCCTGCTCAACCGAACCCAAACCCCAACAACAGATAGGCTAGCAGGTATATACTGGGGAAACAAAATGGCCTACCTATGCTGTGGAGATCTAGGAGATCAACCTGCGATCTGGGAAGGTCCTTCCAGAGCGCCAACCTCCTCCCTTAGAGGAGGACGAAGAAAAACAAGAAAGTGAACCCCAAGCCATTCCACCCTTTCTTGAGCAACTCACAGTAACCACACAACCCAACCCAGAAGAGGATGAGCTTTTGGGAGAACTCAAGCAGTTGTGTGTGGAAATACCATTTCTCCAGGCCATAAAAGATGTACCGATATATAAAAAATTGATTAAGGAGAAGTGTTTCAGGCACCCAGGCAGACGAAAGAAAGATGCCTCAACCATCAATGTCATAGGACAACTGTCCGATCTCATGTTGGGGCAAGTAATCTGTCCAAAGTATTTGGACCCTGGGAGTCTTGTAGTTGATGTCCACATCAATGGCACCATTATACCCCACACCTTGATTGGTCTAGGGGCCCATTAATGTGATGACCAGGGACACCATGCTTAAGCTCAACCTTCAGAGTTCCTTAAGGAAGACCTCGATAGTGCTGCAATTGGCAGACCGCTCCACCGTGACTCCCGAAGGGATTGTGGAAGATGTCTTGGTCTCTGTCGACTCCTGGGAGTACCCTGCAGACTTTTTGGTCCTTCAGCCAAAGGCAAAACTTACTGGATATCCCCTCATTTTGGGAAGGCCTTGGTTGGCTACTGCGGATGCTTACATCAGCGGTCGAGCAGGAAGCATGACCATCAAAACTGGGCCTATTTCCAAACAACTGGTCCTATACCCTCCTGCCCAACCTCTACTAGAACACGACTTACCCCTCTGGTTGGAAGAAGGAGAAGAGGATGAGGTCTACTTTGCACCATTATGCACAGTAGAGGCCACCAGGGGAGGCCTTCAAACCGAGGATGATTTGATTGAAAACTTAATCCAAAATCCTCCCCCTGGTGCACTATCCTTGGAAGAGTTGGTGGAAGATTCCCAAGTCAATGCTTTAGTGGACCTATGTGCGACTGATCCGACCACTCCCAGAGTTAAGAATGTGGAGTTTGGCCCTGAAAGAACTTTAAAGATCAGCTCCTCTCTCTCTCCCTCTCAAGAAAAGGAGCTATGTAGCCTCTTGACCCGCCATTTGG
>APFE031151879.1:89872-107779 GCA_000404065.3 Pinus taeda
CAAAGAAATCATTGTTTGGCCTAGAAGAAGGAAAATTATTGGGCCATATCATCTCCAAAGAAGGCATTAGGATTGATTTGGATAGAATACGAGCTATCTTGCAAATCCCTCACCCTAGAAACATCAAAGAACTACAAGCTTTTTTGGGGAAGATCAATTTTCTAAGAAGATTCATACCAAATCTGACTGAGCTGATAAGATTGCTGAACAACATGTTGAAAAAAGATTCCAAGGTCAAGTGGACAATAGAAGCTAAACAAGCCTTTGAAGAAATAAAAAAAGCTTTGACTCAAACACCAGCCCTTACAAGCCCAAATTTTGACAAGGAATTTATCATATTCTCATTTGCATCAAACCATACAATTGCTACTGTTTTGCTTCAAAAAGATGAATAGGGATGTGAAAAACCCATAGCCTTTTTTAGCAAAGCACTTAGAGATGCTCCACTCAAATATCAAACCATGGAGAAGCAAGCATATGCACTTGTAAAGGCCATTAAGGACTTTAGAGTTTACATCTTATACTCTCATGTGATTGCTTATGTGCCCAACACTGTTGTTAAAGACATCCTAACCCAAGAGGGAATTGAAGGCAAAAGGGGCAAATGGAAAGCTACCATACTAGAATATGACATTGAAATCAAACCAACAAAGCTGATAAAAGGACAAGGATTAGCCAAACTTATGACTGAAACCAACTTTCAAGCCCTTGACATAAATCAACTGGATAATGAGCAGGAGATGGCGACTCCACAGATCAATCAAGCCTTTTTACAATCACCCTGGTATGCTGACATATGTTTTGTATTGTTAAACCTGCAAGCTCCTCCAGGATTATCCAAAACTAAGAAAAGATTTTTGAAAATGAAAGCTTCCAAATTCTGTGTTTTAGATCATGCTCTGTTTTGGAAAAAATCATGAAGGTGTTCTATTAAGTTGTCTAATAAAAGAAGAAACTGACAAAGTACTTAAAGAGTTTCATGCAGGGGATTGTGGTGGACATTTATATTGGAAAACAACTGCGGATAAGATCCTAAGGGATGGATTTTATTGGCCGACCCTATTTACTAATGTAAGGAAATATGTAACTTCTGGCCATAAATGCCAAATCTTTGAAGGCAAGAAAAAGTTGTTGCCTCTACCCCTCAAGCCCATTTCCACTGAAAGACCATTTCAACAATGGGGTTTAGACTTCATTGGGGAAATTCACCCTACATCCTTTGGCCAACACAAATGGATCCTTACTGCCACAGACTACTTTACCAAGTGTATAGAGGTCATCCCTTGCAGGCAAGCCAATGACTCAGTCATCATGCAATTCTTAAAGACCAATATCCTGTCTAGGTTTGGCTGTCCGGAGAAGATTATTACAGATAATGCTGCTGCTTTTAAATCCAAGAGAATGATCAATTTATGCCATAAATACCACATTACTTTAGGCCATTCCATAGCCTATTACCCTCAAGGTAATGGTTTAGCTGAATCCTCCAACAAAAGCCTGATCAATATCATCAAAAAAGTCTTAGAGGAGAACAAGAAAAATTGGCATAAAAAGCTTGTAAATGCACTATGGGCAGACAGATTGACCACTAAAAGGTCCATTGGAACAAGTCCCTATGAATTGGTTTATGGAACAGAAGCAGTATTCCCTTCTTCTTTGGGAATCCCAGTGATAAATTTGCTGCAAGAAATACAGGCAGAACCTAATGATATTCAGAGAAGGATCAATCAAACTATTCATTTGCATCAGACAAGAGAGGAGGTATATCAAAGATCTGAGGTTCTACAAGAAAAGCTTAAAAGGGTATTTGATAAAAGAACCAAAGAAGAGGATTTCTTCATTGGAGACAAAGTTTTAAAGTGGGATTCTAGAAGAGAAGATAGGGGAAAACATGGAAAATTTGATTTCCTGTGGAAAGGACCATTTATCATTCAGACTATACAAGGAAACAACACCTACTTTTTGAAAAGCCTGGATGGTACAGAATCAGATGATGGGCCAGTCAACGGCCGAATGTTGAAGCTTTATTTTGATTCAGTTTGTTGAAGATATAAACACTTTAATTTGTACATAACAATGTTTACTTTCTGCAGTTTATTACAACAATAAGATAGGGAATAAGATGCAGCAAATTTTGAGGAAAAGGTAAGGAATTGTTCTACCTTTTGGTATTACATTTTGACTTTATCAAAAAAAGTTGAAGAAGGAGACTTCAGAGCTGTAAAAATGAGGACAAATATTCAGACAGAATATCCTAAACAGAGCTGCAATTATTTGAATAAATTCATGAGGAATACTTAGATATTGCAAAGGCACAGCTTTGTTGGCAGCAAAGGAAGATCCTCACAAAACAGCAACAATTGAACATAAGGCCATTTGACCTGCTGTTCTTAACTTTTCACCAGGAAAAGCCATCCCCACGTGGAGCCACTGTTAGGTTCCTATACCAATAGGTTTCATTTTTCATGATTGATAGGAGAAGTGCCAAATATGTTCATCCTTTCCATGCTGCAAAGGTTCCATAATTTGTAAACAATGAAGAAAATTAAAAAATGAAAAGAGGGTATGCCCTAAAAGAAAAATCAAAGGGCAAGAAAATAAGATGGTCAAAGGAAAAAATGAAAGAAATGAACCCCAAAGAAAAGACCAAGAAAGTGTGCTAGTTCAAATGCCACTACTGTTCCATTTTGGAAGAATTTCACTATATGTTAATTACTGGGCTCTTATCATGGTTTATGAATGACCAAACAGCTTAATCTTGGCCAAGTTCATATTTGAATTTACTTGTCTTAGAATAGAGAATAAAGGTCTGTCCAAACAGTTCAAGCTTGGTAGGCAGGTAGATAGGTAGAGAAGTAAAGGAGCCCAACGGCTTAATCTGGGCCCTTGGAAGAGATCAAAGTAGATTTAGATAGGAGGGCAACTAAAAGAAAAGAAGAGAATCAGGGTTTGCTAGTTCAAATGCACCCAATAAGAATGAAGAAAAAATGTTAGATGTACTAGTCTGGGTAGGCAGTTTTGGTGTTGCAGAAGTAGGTTTATGAGCAATTTTGTCCTTTGGACATGTTCCATCTCATGGATATCATAAGGTGTTATGGCAAGGTGGTTACAAAACAAATGGAGCATGACTAATTTCCCTCCTCATTTTTCCAAGAACACTTACTAACATTTCCCCAAGGGCAATGAGATCTGCTCACTCCCCTTAGTCCACTTCATTTCATGGAAAATACTAAGTGAAACTTTGTTTTCACCTAGGCAGAACAAGCCACATTTCTTGTGTAAAATGTTTTTATTCCATTATGCTAAGTTTCCCAAACTTCATAACTTGGTATCTTTTCATTTCCCTATGCCTAAGTTTTTCACTCTATAAACTTAGCACTTATTCATGCATATTCACCCCACATATTCACATTAACGTTATAACTTTATTATATAGCTCCTAATATAACATTTTCCCTCCCCCTATTGTATAAAATACATAAAAAAAATCCCTAAAAATCTAATATCCCGACCCTCGGCAATATAGCCATATATTAAAGTTCTTCGGGAATTATAGGTTCACTTGGAACCTTATAATAACCCCTTGCGCGCATGTAAATATTGGGTTTCATTTAACATTTGGTTAAATGAATAACCAACCCACATATACCCAAAGTCGAAATACATTGCAAAACCCTGCAAAAACATTATAAAATGTTGAGATATTATGGTGGGTCCCCGTGCCGTGACCCCCGCTGTTTCCCATTCGCCATCGACCATTAGATCCAAGATCTTAGATCCGACGGTGCGCGGCTATATCGCGATTCCTCCGATGCCCGAAGTTTATGTTCTGGGAAAATGGCGGTTTCGCCGCTGTGCAGGAGACACGCGTCACCCACCCGGCTGTATTGCGTCCCCCCCGCTCAATACCGCCGCTGCCCAAAAAGCGGTGCAATAATACCGCTTACCGCCCACTCCCCGCTGACGTCATCCCCACCTCATCTGCTAATGTCACCCCCACGTCATTGCTGCCACCTCACCACTGTATCAGCCGCTGTGTCCGCCATGTCACTGCCAAGTCAGCTTCCGTACCCCCGCTACACGACAAAGATGACGTCATGCTGACGTCACCAACAACCCGCCAAAGTCAATTTTTTTTGTTAAAGGTGTAAAATGTCGTTTTTGTGCATTTTCCTTTGTTTCTTCTGTGCAACCTCTACATGCTCTTTACATCTGAAGTAGCATTTCAACTGCACAGTCCGCCACCCAAAGAAATTAACTCCACAGCTCAGCGCCTCAGCTCGGTCTGCCACCTACATTTTGCACAAGGCGTCCATTAAACAGGTATTTACCCGAGTTCTGCTCCTAAGGCCTATTTTTCTAGTTTTCTCTGTAAATTCTCTAAAAAATGCCAGAATTTGAGTCGCATTTGTCCAAATACCTGCAAAATTGCAGACTGTAACTACTATTTTGCCCAATTTTTACAAAAAATCCTACCAACTCCCTCTCCCTTTACAAATTTCTCGCACTAAGCCAAACTCGAGTTCACTCTGCCGAAGGAAAAGGCCCGGAAACTATTTCTACCCATTTCTTGCTGAAAAAATCTCCAAGCTTCGTTTTCTGCTACAAATTCTACCCTGCAAGTTAAAAACAAATCGCTCTAGTCCGCAAATCTTTGAGAAAACCCCCAATTGTTTCTATTCTGTTGTGGCTACAAATTCTGCAAAACTTTGTTGTTTACTACAATTTCTACCCAAAGTCAATTCTGACTTAAATTTGGTCTACAAAAAACCCTGAGAAAAGCCTCAGAGATATCATTTTACCTACTACTGTTTCACATACCCGGTTTCAACTAAAATATCATTGATAAGTTATCAAAATGGAAGCCCCTGCTCCAGTGGCCCTCAATGTGGCCCCTCTTAATGCTCCACATAAAGAACTTGAATGGTTACCCCTGGCTGACAGGGATTTCCAAATCAAGGATCTAATGGGCCACAAATCTCATCTCCAGGCCTTCTGTGAGATCAGGAATAGCTACAAAAACAAAGCTGACATCCTTGGAATTTGGGAGTCCAATACGCCCATGTACTACCTCCCTTGTGTCAATGTTTTTCCTGACCTCATTCATCAATGCCATGCCAATTATGACCCCACTCAAAGGGTAGTGATGTCTCCTTCTGGAATAGTTCTATTTTATATCACCCTTGAATCTATAAATGAGATGCTACATTTCAAGCCAACTGGGCCTTTGATTCCTCTTTCCCTGGGACTTTTGCTTGACCAATGTGCCAAATTGCCAAGTTCAGAGATAACCAGAATAGGCCAATTATTTATGAAGCCAAATTGTCAACCTCAGCAACCTCCTCCATATCTAGACTCATGGTTTACTGAAGCAGGAAAATTTCTCCTTGACATGATAGCTTACATCCTGGGCTTCAAAACTAGTGAGTTTGTTGATGAAACCTCTTTATATCTCTTATCAAAATTCACTCCAGGACAGCCACCTGCTGTCAAGTATGACTATGCCACCTTCATTGCTGATAAAATCCATGAACAATTCATGAACTTGGACAGGGAGGGAGTATTCAAATATTTATCATACATATATAATTTTTTGTTGTTCAATCAACTAGATAGCTTTCGAATTCCTCTTAGAAAATTGGATTCAAAAGGGGAGAGAAGGTCTGTACTATTCTGGACCTCAGTTTTCCACCATGTTTATTACTCTCCATACACCTACAGTGAGTTCATTGATCTGTTCATACATCCAGCCTCCTCATTACTAATGACAGATCCTCCAGCCAGACTATCAAATGAAATGAAGAGAATTTTACAGCTCTCCAAGAGCTACATCATAGGTGACTGGTACTTTTACTAGAATCACACTGAAATCCGAATATATGGCTATGAGTTGTGCCCCTACAAACTTCCAAAATTTGTGCCAATGAGACTGTTTGCACTGGAATACTTCAGGAAATTTATCCAGGCAGACTTAATCCATTTCTGTGAGGTCAAGAAAAAGGCACAACTCAAAATAAGAAATCAACTAGACCCTTTCATCTTCAATAAAAGGGAGGCTTGGAAAGAAGCTGACAATATTCTAGGTCACCTACTTAAACTGAAACAGAGTTTCTATTGGGCACCATATGACCCCAACCATTTCATAAGTTATAGGAAAGTAAAGAATAAGCTGCCAGCATATGTTCATTTCAAGTTCCCTGAAATCCAACAATATTCTAATCAACAAGAGTGGCTAGAGGGCACATTAGTTGAAGAAATAACTAAAGAAGAAAAATAGGAAAAGGCTATGAAAGAGCTTGAAAAATGCTTGACCTGGACTCTTTTGGACAGGTATCCTTCCAGCTACCACAGCACCTAGGAGGTGACACATCTTTTGCTAGGACTTCTCAACAAGCATCACAAAAGGCCAGTTCAGCATCAGCAAAAGGGAAGCAGATAATGGATACAAAGCAATAAACAATGGTAGATCAGCCTGCCACATCAAAAGAATAGGGTCAATGGCAAGTTCCCCTAGCTTAAACCAAGGCACCAGAGGTCCCTGTACTACAGACTCCTCAAAATGAGGAAAAGAGCAAAAAGAGAGATAAATAAGAGGGTACCCCTACCAGCGGATCAGCAGAACAGCCAGCAGATAAGAGGTAGAGATTGAACCCCTATTCTGAGGAGGAATTTTTAGAAGACACCACAGGTAGCATGAGACATGAGGAAAGGACTGAGAAACAAACTTCTCCATTAGCAGGCACATCAACTAGCTCATTCCAGCAAGAGCTAGAGAGGCAACATAGTGTGGAAGTTTCATCCACCAGGCCTCAAAGCAAACAAAGCTCAGATATTAAGAAAACTTTCACTAAAATAAAAACAAAGAATGATCCAGAGAGGATGCAACTTTATAATCATCTGATGAGGACAGCACCCACTAATCAACAAAGGCTAATGTTTGCTTATGATATTCAAGAAAAAAAGATGATCCTCAGTCATTTCAAGCCAAAAATGAAGCAACCATAGTCAGCTGCTGATTATATCAGAACCAATCTGGAAGTTCTTTCTAAAGACATCCACCCAATAGACCAGATTGAATTACACAAGCAGACTGGGGAAATGGTGTACTCCACCTTGGCAGACAAGGCATTTCTCACTCACCAACTGCAAAATTCATTGCACAATACCTCTACCCAATTAGAATTGGAAAAGGCTTCCTCCTTAGCGAAGGACAACAGGATTAAGTCCTTAGAAGAAATTATCATTGAGCTGGGACATGATCCCAAGGATGCAAAGGGCATTAAGGCACTAATAAAGAAAAAAGAGGAGGATATACCCACATTAAGGAGACAATTAAAGATACCTATCACCATGCATCCACAAACAACAGAGCTACTACAGAAAAAGGCAGAGGAAGACATGGTGGATTTATTGATAAGGATGAATGAGAGGTTAGCAGAAATAGAGAAGGAATTGGAGAAATAAATGAGAGAGAAATAGGGAGTGTCGACCTCCCAGCCACCTAAAACAGCTCCAACAGTTACTACTTCCCCTCCCACAGTTGAAGGAGCAGTCCCTCCCACTATCCCAGCATCAATAGTAGGTACATCAGCCACAGATGCTTCAGCTGCAGCAACAACAACAGTACCAGATACCAGCATGAGGATAGAAGAGATGATGAAGGCAATAAAGGAGTTAGAACTCCAAATGGCAGAGCTAAAAGAAGCCAAAGAAAAACTGGCCAAGTTAGAGGTAAGCTATGATAAATCCAAATAACCGTGTCAGAAAAAACAAGAGAGGTAAAGGCCTTGGAAAATAAGATAAAATCTTTGGAGAAAGATCTTACTCTTCGTAAACCTCTATCAAAGATCAAAAAAATTTTGTGGACTAAGATTGGCCAGTCCATCACTAATCAATGGAGATCAATAGAAACTATCCATGAACAAATTAAATTGATAGAAAAGGCCCAAGTAGAGATTCAGAAGGCCACAACATCATTTGGAAACATGCTTGAGCAGGCCAATATATTAATTCATTTTTTGAATACTCATACCAGGGAACAACTAACAACTTTGGAGATCATGGACAGAATAGACACCATTTTGACAGTAAAAAAGGTGCTGACTATGAGGAATTTTATACATAATCTGGAAAGAAAGTGCCAAGAAATGCAGACAGAGATAAATGCCTTCACAGAAAAGTTTATAGTCTTGCAGCAAAAGGGTCTACCTAGTTTGTTAACCAGCAGTCAGAGACTGTTGACACATGAACAATTTTCTCACGGGGTAAATAGATATGTTGCCAATCAGATCACAGCATCATCAAGCACTTCAGAAGACATAGGGCCTCCTTTTGGACAAAGCTTATATGACAAATTGGAAAATCTGTTCTATATTAAGCATGAGATAACACATCTTTTTGAAGTCCAGCCCAGTTTCTACAGGTATACTGAAGTAGATGAAACATTAATAAAAATGCAAAAACATTAGTTGCCAATAGACCAATGGTGGCAAGGCATGTTAGAGGTTCTACCAAGGTAATTTTAATTCTCTTTTTGATCATCTGCATTTAATCAAGTTCAATACACGTGCCACATATCATAAGATTGAAATAACAGAGGAAGGGAATCAAGCTGGAACTGTAACGCATTAAAGTGAAATCAAGCACAAATGAAAGGGCCATGACAGCAATGCAAGAACGCAAAATAAAGGGACAGCTAGCAGCCGACTCACTCAGTTCAAAAGTCAAATATATCTGCCCAACTGAACAACTAGCACACCAACATTTACTTCTACATTCATTTCTTTCATTTACTTCTCCTGTAAAGTAGATGGATGAAGTTATTGCTTGATATTATCCCATTTCAGATATTTTGCAACTCCTTTTTTTATATAAATACCTCCCCGCGAAATGTATTTGGGGTTGGTGATTTCCTCTCAGGACTGCGCTATAACTCTGAGATCTTTAATACAAAGGCTATTGAAGTTCACTGTTTATGGACTGTATGAATGCGGCTTTGATGTTCTGGGCCCTGCTACAGAATTCTTGTGTCTTTCTATGGATCAATAAGTTATTCTAATATGTGTTTTGTATTTTCTGTGTTTGCAAGTTTCATATATGTTTCATATTCTTAGTAACAGGGAAAAATAATAGCCCAGAATTTGTTTAAATACACTCTCTGTTCAATCTCTGTTGCTAATTATGTTTTCTTCAGAGTTAGCATAAACAGGAATTCTTAGCTTCTCCCGTTTCAACTAATTCTTTCACTTTGAATATTGACAAGGAATTATTTACTGCTCCTTGGTAATACTCATGCATTTTCCCCTTGCCAACATGATGAAGGATTCTTAACTTCCCTTCACCCACTGGCTTTCATTCCATCTATTTCCTGATCATAAAATTGTTCCAAGATCGATTATCTTGCTCTGTAGTATTACCTTTTGCCAAAGAAAACGCCCTCAGCAGTTCATCCTCACAGACTCCATCTACCCAATGGAATAAACTACTTCAGACTTGCATCCCGGCTCTGTTAGAGATCACCATCCAATTAACTTAAAACAAAACCCTGTACATCATAACTAGCCTATAAAATACCTCAAAACAAAGCTAAATTATAAAGAGAGAGCCATCTCTGGGTGCAGATTGGCTAGAATCTATACCTAAAAGACTGGTTAGTGGTTACCTCGGTCGTATTCCCTTTTCCCACAAGTTTTGGGAAACAACCTGAGTGATAACACTCCCAAACGACCAACCTCCACCTCCACCTAGGGAGAGTGAGGAGGAAAGAGATAAAAGCTTGCTTAGAGTGAATCCACCACCCTTTCTTGAAATATTAACTCATCCAGTCCAGCCTACCCTAGAAGGGAATGAACTTCTAGGTGAATTGAAAAATCTATGTGTCGAAATTCCACTTCTCCAAGCCATCAAGGATGTACCTATTTACAACAAATTGATTAAAGAGAAGTGTTTCAAACATCCATGGAGGTGAAAAAGAGACACCCCTACCATTAATGTCATTGGACAACTGTTTGACCTAATGCTGGGCAGGTAATTTTCTCAAAGTATTTAGACCCTGGAAGCCCTGTAGTAGATGTGCACATCAATGGCACCATTTTCCCACACACTTTGATTGATCTTGGGGCTGAAATTAATGTAATGACTAAGGTCTCCATGCTCAAGCTCAATCTCCAGTGTTCATTAAGAAAGACCACAACAGTCTTGCAACTTATAGACCATTCCACAGTAACCCTGAGCAGATTGTTGAGGATGTGATAGTCTCCATTGACTCTTGGGAGTACCATGCAGACTTCCTAGTTCTCCAACCTGAGGCCAAGCTTACTGGTTATCCTATAAGACTCAGGAGGCCTTTGTTAGCCATTATCGATGCCTACATTAGCTGCAGGGATGGAAATATGACTATAAAAAATGGGCATCTATCCAAGAAGTTAGTATTGTACCATCCTGCTCTGCCATCTCTAGAACATGACTTTCCTTTATGGCTAGAAGAGGAGGAAGAATATGAAGTATACTTAGCCCAACTCTATACCTTAGAAACAACCATGGGAGGAGGACAACAAGATGAAGATGATTTTATTGAACACATACTCCAAAGTCCAACTCCCAGCACCTTGTCCTTAGAGGAAGTAGTAAAGGAAACCAAGAGAAACCTTCAGATTGATCTATGCTTAGCTGATTCAAACCCTACTCATGTAAAAACCATAGAATTTGACCCTGAAAGAACTTTGAAAATCAACCCCTCTCTTTCTATACACCAAGAAGAAAAGTTGTGCAACCTGCTAAGGGAACATCTGGATGCCTTTTCTTGGAGTTACAAGGAAATGAAGGGAGTGCACCCCTCGGTGCAAACCAATCTGACAACCCCAAAGGAGAATGAATCCAGCTCTCAAGGATATAGTAAAAGAAGAACTTCAAGAGCTGTTGGATGCAGGATTCATTTACCTTATCTCGGACAATGATTGGGTTTCTCCTTTGGTGTTGGTTCCAAAGAAAAATGGGAAGTGGAGGATTTGTGTCGATTACAGAAAGTTAAAAAGCAACAAAGAAGGACCATTTCCCTTTACCTTTTATTGACCAAGTGCTAGATGACCTGAAAAGGAAAAAATTCTTCTCTTTCCTAGATGGGTTCAATTGGTACAATCAAATCTAGATTAGCCTAGAAGACCAGGATAAAACCACCTTCACTTGTCCTTGGGGTACTTTCGCTTATAGGGTGCTTCCTTTTGGCTTATGCAATGCCCGTGCCACTTTCCAGAGAGCAGTCCTGAGTACCTTTTCTGAGCTAGTCCATGATGCAGTAGAGATTTATATGGATGATTTTACACCCTATGGGTGTGATTTCCTGGAGCCTCTGTCCATCTTGGCTAAGGTGTTGAAAAAACACATTGAAATGAACTTGTCCCTTAGTCCCACAAAATGTGAGTTCTTAATGACTGCAAGGACTGTTCTAGGTCATTCAATATCCTAGAAAAGGACTGCAAGTGGACCCAAATAACATAGCCATCATCCAAAGGGTCCCAGCTCCACAAAAAAAGAGGGATGTCAGAGGTTTTCTAGGTTTAGCTGGATACTATTGGATATTTATAAAAGACTTCAACAAGTTAGCTTCCCCTTTATTTGGGTTATTGGCCAAAGACTCTGAATTTTTATGGTCAGAAAGTTGTCAAGAGGTCTTGGACACCCTGAAGGACAAGTTGACCACTGCACCTATTCTCTGAGGCCCAAATTGGGCCTTTCATTTCCATATACATGCTGATGCCTCTCACAAAGCCATAGGAGTAGCTCTAGGTTGGATACATGACAAGTTACCTTATACCATTAACTTCATCAGTAAGAACATGTCAAAAGCCAAACTGAATTACACAGTGACTGAAAAGGAGCTCCTAGCTGTTGTGCATTCATTGAACAAATTTAGGCATTACATTATAGGTTACCAAAAATTTGTACATACTAGCCATGCTACAATTAAATAATTAATGAATAAACCTAATGTGAATGCTTGGATTATTAGATGGTTACTTCTATTACAACGTTTTGATCTAACCATTATTGATAAGCCTGGTAAGGAGAATGTTGTTGCAGATTTTTTATCCAGATTAACTTTGCCTGCAGGGGAGGAAGGAATGGTTGATGATCAGTTACCAGATGAACACATATTCACCATTTCAGTTTTCTCTCCATGGTTTGCTGACATAGCAAATTACCTTGTGTCTGCATAGTTTCCACTGAACTTGTCCTCCAAAGAGAAAAGCAAGATTGTGAGGAAGAGCACCCCATTCACTTGGATTGGGGGAAACCTCTTCAAACTAGGCTCAGATCAAATTCTGAGAAGATGTGTCAGGGAGGAGGAAGTCTTTGACATTCTCTTGACCTACCATGATGGGCCTTGCGGAGGTCACTTTGCAACCAAGAGGACAACATTCAAGGTGCTACAAGTTGGTTATTATTGGCCCACTCTTCACCAAGATGTGAGGAAGTATACTAGTTAGTGTGATTGGTGCCAAAGGATGGGAAAAACTACCCCAAGGGATGAAATGCCTCTGTAACCTCGAGTAAATTTCGAACCATTTGACACGTGGAGCATGGATTTCATTGGACCCATTGACCCTCCATCCAGGCGAAAGCAGCACATCATTGTGTGCACTGACTATTTAACCAAGTGGGCTAAAACAAAGGCCATCAAAGCAGTAACAGAGGAGAAAGTGGCTAAGTTCTTAAGGGAAAATGTATTTTATAAGTTTGGGTACCCTAGAGAATTGGTCACTGATCAAGGTAGCTAGTTTACATGTCACGTGATTGAAAATTTGTTAAGCCAACACAATATCAAGTATAGAACATCCACTCCTTACCACCCACAAGCTAATGGGCAAGTAGAGGTGACCAATAGAGCGCTGGAGGGCATTTTGACGAAAGTGTTTAACAACAACAAAAAGGACTAGGTAGATAGATTAGTTGAGGCCACTTGGGCCTAAAATACCACCTAGAAGTCCGCCACTAAATTCACTCCTTATGAGCTGGTTGATGGGAAGAAGGCCTTTCTGTCCATTGAATTTGAGTACAACACATTAAGAATGGCAGCACAACTAGATCTAGATCTCACCAGGGCACAACAAGAGAGATTTCTCCAGCTAAATGGGTTAGGTGAGTTTAGAATGCCAGCGCTCTTGCACGACAAGAACATAATGGAAAAACAATTTCAAGAAGGTGATTGGGCTTTGTTGTATGATTCTGGATACAAGAATTTTAAAATAAAGTTAAGGAATAGATGGTTAGGGCCTTATGTCATATAAAAGTGTCATGATAATGGTTCAGTGCAGATGAGAACCATTGATGCAGAGGCTATTCCTTTACTTGTCAATGCACACAGATTGAAGGTCTACAAGAAGCCCTTGTCAAAGGAAGAATTCATAAATGGCATCAACAAGACAGTGATGGTAGTGTAGAAAGTCTCAGCTTCTACCCCATCAAGTCACTGAAAAATGAGAATGAAAGAGAAAAAACATAAAAATAAAAATAAAGAGACTTAGGTGAAAACCTCCATGAGGCACCTGAGTCCCACTATTGGGTTGGAAACCTCGTGAGGCGACCCAATGGTGTAAAACAAAAAACAAAAAAAAAGGGATGGGTGAAAATTTCTTTTGGGGCACCCAGAGCAAGCAACTAGGATGAAAACCTCTAGGAGGAAAACTAGTTGTTTTCAAAAAAAAAAGAAAAACAAAAACAAAAAAAATATATAAAAAAGAAAAGAGAGAAAAGAAAAACTTTGAAAATGTTGTTTTCAAGTCAGCTGGAGGAGGATCAGAGCAATAAGAGAGGAGAAAAAGGACCTATAGAGTTCATGTTTTCATTCCTCCATTCCATATTCTTCATTATCCCATCATTCCCTCCATTTATGAAATCATCTAGCTCAGTTTGCATGGGTTCTATGTTTTCTACAGGGTTCCATGTAAACCTACAGGATTCCCTCAAAACCTACAGGATGATCCTCTAGGAATTACAGTGGCTTGGGAATCCCAAGGCAAGTGACCCTATAGCAAGGGGATGACCTGCTTGTTTCAAAAAATAATTTTTTTACTTCACCACCTCATCACCATGCCTCTCACCACCATGATTACCCATGCATTCATCCAATAAGTTAGATTAAAAAAATAGTATAGTTTTCAAAAAAAAAAAAACAAAAAAACAAAAAAAGGAGAGGATAAGAACAGAGGACAAGGGGACAACACCTAAAGCATATACCTCTCACCTACCAATCACTAGACCCCTTCTCTACCCATGAAAACAATCCTCATGCTCCAGAAGTGAAGGAAAGAATAAAACTTTAGGGGAGAGGCAACTACAGGACACCCTGTAGGTTTCCTATAGGAAACCCTATAACAACCTATCCCACAAAACAAAATTTAACAGGTAGCAGTCATCTTCAGCATGGAGATCCCAATGTCAAGGAAGCTCCTCTAGAGCTCAATAGTAGTAGCAGGATCATCAGAATCACCCTCCAGTACCTGCACATCAAAGAAGAAACATCGAAGGAGGCCAATATTACAAAAAACATATGCAACAAATACACAGCAAGGACATCATTCTCCAACAAGAAGCATCATCAAGGCATATTACCGCAGGTATGTCATCTCGCTTAAAATCTCTCGTTAGCATAATATGATCAAACGTGTAGGATTGTGTAAGAGTTGGTTTTATAAGCAAAGGTGGCCAGTTCGCCTAGCCACCTTTGGCTAGTAAATGAGGAGAATATATTTAGTTCACTACACACGTGGCAGCAGTCAAATCAAGAGAAAGAGGAGATGAGGCCAAAAGTGGTTAAGTTACAGATGACCGAAGTGGGAGATGATTACGAGGAAAGGAGGAATGATGAAGTGGTAGTGGGATAAACATTCCAAAAGTGGGTGTTCGTACTTCGGTTGCCAGCACACCATCCCACTCAATCACCCATATGAGGAAATAAAACACTGATTCCCATCCATAGGAGGCATTCACAATCTCCTGGCTCCTGAAGCAGTGTCTACAAGAAAGACAACGAGTAATTTTTCAGTGTAGGAGCACCTATAGGATCCTACAGGAGAACCTACAAGATATAGAGCAATCATCTACAGGATTAGCAGTGGGAATTTAGAGAGAAAAAATAAAAGATTGGCTTCATCAGGAAGTAACCAAGAGGTAGGAGCTATACATTCCCACATTTTCCAAGTTAAAAAAATATAGAAAAAACTTTTATTTTGTTAAGGAAAATGCAGTCTAGGTGAATTGTATAGAGATTTGTCATTTAAAATCTCTCACCCATTATAATTTGGAATTAGACCCCTACAAGCTTCCACAATCATCAACAAAAAATGACAGGGGGATTTAACAAGAGGGAAACCACAAACACAGTGAGAATTCCTCAGAACCCTCCTATAGTAGAGATCTTCACAATGCACAATTGGATGGGCTTATTTTAAAAAATGAGGGGATATGATGATGGGGTGGCCATATACTTTGATCTCTCACTCATACCACTAACTAGGATGCATGCCACTGTTGTGGTGAAAGGCCTCTCACTAGAAATCACCCTTGAAATCATAGGCAGAATCACCACACTTTCTTTAGGGTTGCCTTGGAGAAAGGAAGATAAGGGTAACAACCAACTTGCAAAGAAGAAATTCTTTCTAGATGGAGAGGAGGCAATGGAAGACAAAAATGGGGTCAGAAGAGAAAGCCTGCCATACCCTTGGAATGAAATTAACTACCACCTCATTAAATATATATCATGTGAGGGGAGATACAGTGTGGTACATGGATACCACTCTAGGCTTCTCCAAGAACTGAGGTTTGGAGCAAACACACCTCCTCAAAAGAGAATAAGCATACCCTACTTTCTTCTTCAATTAATGATAGATATGAGCATCAAGGTACAGGAAGGAAAACATCAACAACTAGTCCATCATGGGTTAATCAAACTTATCCTTGAAGATGCCCTCCAAAACCTAAGACTCCCTATTACAAGGACAACTTTTAGAGACATGCAGATAGAGGGAGAAATAAAAGCTCTTGAATATGACAAAAGCCCCACTACTAGTGAGATGGATGAAGAGGAAAAAAAGAGGAATGAAGAGGAAATAGAGGAAGAAGAAGAGGAAGAAAAAGAGGAGGAAAGTGATGAAGAGATAGAAGAAGATGCAAAAAATAAACTGATGAACATAGTGAGGAACTTGTTGGGGTTGCATTATATTCTTTCCACGACTAGCCCCCTTAGTTAACTGAGGGGTTAGAGGGGGGGTGGAGCCCTCCCTTTGTTGCACCGACTACGTAGTGGGGGGATCACAGAGGGGGTGGCAACCCCTTGTACGAAGGGGTTTGAGGGAGGCACTTAGCCCCCCCTCTACGGGATTCGAGACAGTGCCCTGAGGAAAAAAAAAATTGACCCTATATTAGGTTGGGTGGACCTACCTATGGTTTTGTGCATGGTTTTGGATGCAATGGTTTTTAGTCCATGGTTTTGGATGCAATGGTTTTTCGGTCCATGGTATTGGATGCTCTGGCATGTATAAATATGTATTGTAACATTGAAAGGAACATAATGAAAAATCAAGCTAGTAGTCCTGGTTTTGGGATCTAGGGGAAAATCTCAGTGTATATGTGTTATGCTCTCGCATTGTTTATTTTATGTTCTTAGAATTCCTATGCAGGGAATTTCTGTATGGGGTTAAAACCTACATTTGGTATCAGATTTGTTTTGGCTTCAAGGGGATTCCTTTGTTGCTGAGGGGTTTCCCGATGGCCTGTGGTAGACCCTGTTCAGTGGGAGATCTACGGAATCAATTCTGGTGGTGAAAGAATATGGTGAGAAGCGAAAAGATAGAGATCGATAAATTTAATGGTCAGAGTTTTGAGTTGTGGAAACTCAAGATGGAGGATCTATTGGTGGATAATGATCAGTGGATCATGGTAGATATGGGTACTAAACCAACGAGAGTGTTTGATGAAGAATGGAAGAAGTTGGATCAGAAGGCAAAGAGCAAAATATGATTGTGTGTCTCAGATTCAGTATTGCTAAATGTATCAGGGGAAGCTACAACTAAGGATTTGTGGGACAAGTTAGGGACTTTGTACTAATCTAAGTCTCTGGTAAATAAACTGTTCCTATGGAAGAAGTTTTATAACCTGAGGATGAAAGATGGAGACTCAGTGACAGAGCATATGAACGCATTTAATACTGTGGTAAGTCAGTAATTATCTATTGATATTAAAATTTCAGATGAATATAAGTGCATGAGTTTGTTGTGTTCTCTACCATATTCATGGGATAGTTTGGTTATTGCAATAGGTAGTAATGCAACTACACTGCAGTTTGATGAAATAGTCTCATCCTTATTGACAAAGGAGATGAGACAAAAAAATATGGAGAACCAGAATGGTGATGCCTTGTCTGTACAAGGATGGTCCTAGAACAAAAACAAAAATAATTCATTGAGTGGGAGATCTAAATCTAGAGGTAGATCTAAATCTCTAGGAAAACCTGTAAAGGTGGTTTGCTAGAAATGTGGAAAGGAAGGGTACTACAAAAGGTACAATAAATCTAAAGCTCCTGATAAAGGAAAGGGATCTGATGATGCTCCTTCTGTAGAGGCAAAAACCACCTCTGATGAAGGTGGGGATGTGTACTTGGCTTCTTCAAGTACACATGTAGATCATGAGGCATGGTTGATTGACTCATGTGCATCCTTTCACTTCACTCCCCATAGAGGGTGGTTTTGCGAGTATGAGAAATACGATGATGGTGATGTCTTCTTAGGGGATGATAGGAAGGCTAGAATTGTTGGTCGTGGAAAAGTAAAGTTGAAGTTGCAAGGTGGAAGGGTTAGAACACTTCCGGGTGTTCTGCATATTCCTGCATTCGCCAAGAAATCTGATTTCTGT
>APFE031151879.1:110107-121255 GCA_000404065.3 Pinus taeda
AGGATTTGAAGACCCAATTGTCCTCCAAATTCGACATGAAAGATCTTGGTGCTGCAAACTATATTTTGGGCATGGAAATTAAAAGAGATTGGGCAAAGAGGAAGCTCTGGTCAAACCAAAAGAAGTATTTTGAGACAATACTGCAGAGGTTTAATATGTAGGATAGTAAATCAGTGAACATTCCTATTCCTGTAGGTGTAAAGTTATCTGTTGAACAGTGTCCCAAGACATAAGAAGAGGAAGAGGACATGTCCCGTGTTCCATATGCAAGTGCAGTCAGTAGCTTGATGTATGCAATGGTCTGTACTAGACCAGACATTGCACATGCAGTGGGAGTATTGAGCAGGTTTATGTCAAAACGAGAGAAGGAGCACTGGACTGCAGTGAAGTGGGCTTTCAGGTATTTGCGTGGCACTAGTGATTATGGTTTGTGCTACCAAGTAAGACCAGGATTGGACAGAGTGTTGGATATTCATGGCTTTGTTGATGCAGACTGGGCTGGAGATCTGGATCAAAGAAGATCTACAAGTGGGTATGTGTTTACCCTATTTGGAGGTGCAGTCAGTTGGATGAGTAAGAAACAATCTGTAGTGGGACTATCAACTACAGAGGCCGAATACATGGCAGCCACTCATGCAAGCAAGGAAGCAGTTTGGTTGCAGAGATTGTGTTCAGGTATGGGGTTAGTACAGGGAGCTATAAGGATAGACTGTGACAACCAAAGTGCAATTTTCTTGGCAAAAAAACCTGCTTATCATTCAAAGACAAAGCACATTGATGTTCAGTATCACTTTGTGAGGGATATGATAGAAGAAAAAAAGGTGTTGTTGGTAAAGGTGGACACTTTGAAGAATATTGCAGATTCATTCACAAAATCTGTGAGCTCTGAGAAGTTCCCTTGGTGTAGAGAAACAATGGGCGTTTCAGGGCTGGATAAATGACTAAGATCTCTTATAGCCCCCTGTGGAGAGAAAACAATAAGTTGGAGAATGTTGGGTTGTGTTATATTCTTTCCTTAACTAGCCTCCGTAGTTAACCAGGGAGTTAGAGGGGGGGCAAGGCCCTTGCTTCATTGCATTGAAAATGCATTAGGGGGGTCACAGGGGGGTTTAAGGGGGCTGATTAGGCCCCCTCTATGGGATTCAGGGCAGTGCCCCGGGGAATTTTTTTTATGGACCCTATAATAGGTGGGTGGACCTACCTATGGTTTTGTGCATGATTTTTGCACATGGTTTTGGACTTGATGGTTTTCGGTCCATGGTTTTGGACATGATTGCTTTTGGCCCATGGTATTGGATGCTTCGGCATGTATAAATATGTATTGTAACATTGAAAGGAACATAATGAAAAATCAAGCTTATAGTCCTAGTTTTGGGATCCAAGGAAAATATATGTATGTATGTGGTTTATGTGTTATTCTCTCACATTGTTTATTTTATGTTCTTAGAATTCGTACGCAGGTAATTTCTGTACGGGGTTAAAACCTACAGAACTAGAGGGAGAAGAAGAAGAGAAAGACAAGGATGATAAGGAGAATGGAAAAGATGAAACAAAGGGTAAGGAAGAACAAAGGTCTACAGTTCAAGGAAAAATGGGTGAAGAATCACCAAGGGTATCTCCCGAACCCACTGAGAAAGAGGAAGCAACTACTCTTACTTCCTTAAGTACACCTATCAAGTAAAAAGGGAAGAGACAGAGACAAAACCCATTGTACTTTAGGACAAGAAAAAGTACAAGAATTAGGCAAGGAAAATCTAAAACATCCACCAAAGTTCCTATTGTCATTGAAGACTCACCAAAACAGCAAGAAAAGGTAGCTCCTGTTGTGAAAACTCAAGGAGAATGATCATCAGGACAAGCCTCTCCCAAATCTCCCATCACTTATGTTAGGAGGCTTGTCACCAGGTCTGCCTCATCCAAAGGAAAAGGTCTCCTATAGGAGACACAGAAGGACCTACAAGAAGCAGAGGCCATCGTATAGGAACCTCTTCTAAAACTACAGGAAACCCAGAAAATGGATCAACAAGGGATCATTCAGCAAGAAACAAAGAAGGAACATCCAGAACTAAGGGAACCTAGTCCTCAACCCAACCTTGACTCTTACTATAGGTTCATTGAAGGGGGTAGGGTCATTCCACAAAAATTTTCGATCCCTTTATTCTTTGAGCTTGAAAAATAAAGGGCAAGAGCGCATAGGTGGATGCAAATTGCAAAATCTAAAGGAGTGGAGGATATAGGCCACATGGAGGAAAAAGTAAAGGCGATGGGTAGAGAATTGAGGATGATAAGGGAAAAAGAGGAAATGACGAAAGCTTAGTTAGAAGAAGAGAATGCATGGCTAAGGGGATAGTTACAAGAGAGAGAAAGTCAATTGGCATCCATAGCTGGTTTATCCTTAGAGACAATCCAGTGTAGGATGCCAACAAAGTCCTATGCATTGTATCTTAAGGAACAGTGGCTACAGTTCTAAATTAAGAATTTAGCACAGAGAGGCACTATGTCCTTCTAAGACTAAAAACAATTCATTGATCTCTATGATCAAATCATCTTGGAGGATAGAGCTAAAATGTCTAAGTTTTACCTACACAACTTGGCCTTAATAGATCTAAATGTGTGGGACCCAAAATCAAAACAAGAGGACTTGCAATTGATGGCCTTGGCATCATGGATGAATCATGAGGAGGCAAGAGTTGCATAAATGAAAAAAGTAATGGAAAGAGAATAGACAAAACCCCTCATGATAAGAGCTATGCAATCAAATCCAATGGTTGTCATCATCACCCACAACCCAATTGCAAATGACCCGAAGCTTGCACCTAGGTACCTTGCTACCCAAGAGAAAGAAGTCACACACTTTGAGGACATGTTCAGGTTTTTAGGGGATGACAACATGTAAGCTTATCAAAGGAGATGGAACACATTTCCCCACAACTTGAAAATCAAAGAGTACCATTCTCCTCAGAGAATGAGAGAGGCACTAAACAGAACACACATGTACAAGAAAGCTCTCAAAAGACTCAAAGTCAATTGGATTGGCTTTAGATTAAGCTCACCACTACTCTTAGGAATGTTGGAAGGAAGGAAGGAAGAGGAAGAAAGAAAGTAGTTGGAGGAGATAGAGAGGAAGGTAGGATTCTATTCAAAGGAAGAGGAAACTACAGCAGAAGCATGGGATGTCAGGGAAACCACTAGAGCAATGAAGGACATGGATATAGATTGAGTTTCTCAGAGGATGAACAACACTTTCTGTAGGGGGTGATGATGAGCCTCATCATTAGGTAACTATATGGACCTTAATATACCTCCAAGCTTATTTAAATCAAATCTTCTCATAATTCCTTACATATTTTGATTATATTTTGCTTAATGAGATGAGTAACAATGAGATGTTATTCGTAGTGGACTAATGTGCATTGATTGCAGGTTTTTGAGAGAAAATCATGCCAATTTTGGCTAAATAAGGGCAGAAACTTGAATGAGATAAGGAGGAGAGATTGTAGGAGATAGATCCTCCACACTTACTCTTCACTCATTCGAATATTCCTCCATCAAATCACACTAACTTGGAGTTACAAGGAGCTGAGTCATGAAGATCAAAAGGCAGTCAAGCTAGTGGCAGTTAAAGAGCCATTTCATCTTGAGTTTCGGAGTTGAGCCTCCCTATATTTAAGGAAGTCATTGGAGACTTCAGTTGTATAAATAAGGATGCCTAGAGCCTCATTAGGATTCAAATTTTTGACGTGAAAGCACTAAGCATTTTTTGAGTTCAAGACTTATGGAAGACATTGTTATGTAATTTTTTAATATGATAATGAGAATGAGAATTTCCTTAATCCATCACTGAGTTGACTCAGAGGGTTGAAGCTCTTGGGTTAGGACCCAACCCTAGAAGCAAAGGCTCATATTCTTGTATTTGTAAGCTTAGTTGATTTCATAGATCAATTGTTGAATTGTCTTTAGCATTATTTCATTACAAGTAGTTGTGGATTTGATTAGTTTGCTTCCATTTGTGCATTGCTTAGCAGCGAATTAGGAAGATAAAGGAATACCAAAAAGATGTTAGTAGGTGGATTTGGCCTCACTCCTCCGTTCAAGGACCATGGTTTGAGGAAATAACTCCCATGCAGCCCTGTTGAAGCCTCGAAAATCATTGCCTCAACATGGAGGAAAACCACCCAGTCGGACCTTGGTTGGCAGCTCCTTTTTTAGTTTGGAGTAGTGGCTCCGACTAGGGATAATGGGACCACTTTCCAATTCTATTAAATTCTTGTGCTAATGGGGTGACATGTGAGGTTTTAAAGTAATGTCTAAGCTAAAAGTAATCTAATATTGACTAAAAATCACATGCATTTTATCCTAATTTAAGCACTATATAATTATAAATATACCTGAGATTTGAATCAATATATGCGATGGGCAATAATATCTGAAAGAAATTGGTAATAAAGATCATTCAATTGCGATGAGAAGTGAATCCCTTTTAAAAATAATCGTTTCGTATAAAAATTTAGGCGAAACGATTGTGTAAGATATATCGCATAAAGAATTATTCATATATTCAGCATAAAATAAAGATCATCATCATACAGAAGTGTAATAATGGTAATCAAGATTCATACTTTCATACATAAATAATTCGAGAAGAAATCATTGCTTAATACATAAGTAAAAAGTATTGCGAGATAAAAGTACCATTTATAATACGTCCTACTCATGTGTTTCAACAATATTGATCTATCTTCAGTCCATTCAACACCATCTAAGACTACAAAAGTGCAATTTCAGTAGAAGATGCTAAATCAGATAGAAAATAAATGTTGTTCCATTAATTTCACCAGAACTTCCTCAAAGGAACAAAAGTGCATGTTTCGAAAATTGTTTATGATAAAATTATGTACCTCTCTCTAAATGCATGAGAGGGGTTTAAATACTAAAACTATAAAACTAAAAATAGATTATTACAAAAATAGTTGAGGAGGTTTAAACGACTTGCCTCAATTTGTGCAAAAATAAAATAAAGATGAAAATAAACAAGGTGACTAACTATCCTACATTTGATCCTTTAGATCGAAAATATCCATCATGGGCTTGATCTGTGTTGGTTGGTCGATTTCATCTTTCAACTATCCAGTGAATATGACATCGGTCAGTGTTGGAGCCATTTTCTCCGTAGAAATGGTTAGGCATAACAGGGTCATCCATTGGCTGTGAGGATTTACCAAATGTTGCCAATATGCATCCCAATTTAACCTGGTCATTTACCTTATCACTTATGCTTTTTTTACTGCTGCCTGTTTCCATTGATGTTCAAGTTGTTTCGAATTAGGAAGGAACCTTAGAATGGATTCTACCACAAGGTTGTCACTATGTAAATTCTCATCGTTGTTTTCTATGATACTATTTGTTGCCATCACCGCGTCTGGTATTTCCCTTTTTGCTTCTTTAAGCTGAGAATCCCAGTTCGTAAATAAGATTTCCTTATGCGACTATTCTAGATTGGGCAGGTCGGCCTTTCTCCCCTCTTTTGTATTTTTCCAGGCGATAAAATTAGAGACCTTTTTAAAGATCTCTTCGTATTCAAGTCTCATTTCCACAACTTGACTTGTTAGTTTATCACTCGTTACACAATAAGATTTCCACTGTGAAATATTCTAGTAGAATAATTATTTCTGGTGCATCGGCTGGGAGTTAAGACCAAGTGCTTCGGTAACAAACTGATCAATTTTTGGATTGTCTTTGTGTAGATCATTTATTTCCTGCATATGTGCCTCCTTCTTGGCTAAGCTGGTTCGATGTTCTATTTGCATCTATTCAAATACCTGTTGAAGCATGGCCAACTGTATCTCTGCCCACTGGTCGGATTTTACTTGTTGTAATTGTTGCTCAAGCGACGTTATTTTATCCTCCTTTTCTCTAAGAAACATTTGTATTTTTGTTGCTTTGTCCATGGTCACTGTAGCGTAAGCACCTGCAAACTGCGAGAGTCCAGTAAGGTTGGTGGATGGGTCAATGGGCAAGTATTCCCATAAAACATCCATTAATTCATTTTCAGGGGTAGCAGCAGCCGTAGAGTCCAATTTACTTTTCTTTCTTTGTATTTTCACCACGGCCTTATGATGTGGGCTATAGAACATAGATAGAGGTGGAATGTACTCAATTCTCAAAATTATTTCGGAAGTGGGGGTGGCAGGGATGTGCTCTACCTCTTGTGTATTTACAGCCTCTTCCACTGTAATTTTCAGAGTTGTTTTTTGTTGTGGAGTTTGCAACTCTGGTGCCAGTTTGTATTGGGTTGTGTTATATTCTTTCCATGACTAGCCCACATAGTTAACTGAGGGGTTAGAAGGGGGGCAAAGCCCACCCTTCATTCCAGTGATTGCGTAGCGGGGGGAGCCACAGGAGGTTTGAGGGGTGCAAGTAACCCCACTCTATGGGGTCCGGGGCAGTGCCCCAAAAAATTTTGGTTTTGGACCCTATGTTAGGTTGGTCGGACCTACCGATGGTTTTGTGCATGTTTTTCACACATGGTTTTGGACACAATGGTTTTCGGTCCATGGTTTTGGATGCGATAGTTTTTCAGTCCATGGTATTGGATGCTTCAGCATGTATAAATATGTATTGTAACATTGAAAGGAATATAATTAAAAATCAAGCTGGTAGTCCTAGTTTTGGGATCCAGGGTAAAATCTCTATATATATGTGTTTTATGTGTTATTCTCTTGCATTGTTTATTTTCTGTCTTTTAGAATTTGTATGCAGGTAATTTATGTATGGGGTTAAAACCTACATTTGGTATCAGAGATGTTTTGGCTTCAGGGGAATGCCTTTGTTACTGAGGGGTTTCACTCGGGCCTGTGGTAGATCGTGTTCATTAGGAGATCTGCGAGATCGATTTTGGTGGTGAAAGAAGATGGTGAGCACTGGAAGGACAGAGATCAAGTAATTTAATGGTCAAAGTTTTGAATTGTGGAAACTCAACATGGAGAATCTGTTGGTGGATAAAGATAAATGGATTGTAGTAGATCCAGGTACTAAACCAATGGGTGTGTCTGATGAATAATGGAATAAGTTAGATTGGAAGGCAAAGAGCACAATATGATTGTGTGTCTCGGATTCAATATTGTTGAATGTATCACGAGAAGCTACGTCTAAGGCTTTGTGGGTCAAGTTAGGGACTTTGTACCAATCTAAGTCTTTGGTGAATAAACCGTTCCTGCGGAAAAAGCTGTATAACCTCATGATGAAAGATGGAGACTCAGTGACAAAGCATCTAAACACATTTAATAATGTGGTTAGTTAGTTATTATCTATTGATATTAAAATTTCAGATGAAGATAAGTGCATCAGTTTGTTGTGTTCTCTACCAGATTCTTGGGATAGTCTGGTTATTGCAATACGTAGCAATACAACTACCTTGCAGTTGGATGAAATAGTCTCATCCTTGCTGACGAAGGAAAGGAGATGGAAAAATATGGAGAGCCAGAATGGTGATGCCTTGTCTATATGAGGATGGTCCTAGAACAGAAACAAAAATAAGTCATTGAGTGGGAGATCTAAATCTAGAGGGAGATCTAAATCTCCAAGAAAACTTGTAAAGGTGGTGTGCTGAAAATACGGAAAGGAAGGGCACTACAAAAGGGGTTGTAAATCTAAAGCTCTTGATAAAGGAAAGGGATCTTATGATGCTCCTTCTACAGAGGTGAAAACCACCATAGATGAAGGTGGGGATGTGTACTTGGCTTCTTCAAGTACACATGTAGATCATGAGGCATGGTTGATTGACTCAGGTGCATCATTTCACTTCGCTCCCCATAGACAGTGGTTTTGTGAGTATGAGAAATATGATGGTGGTGATGTCTTCTTAGGGGATGATAGGAAGGCTAGAATCATTGGTTGCGGAAAAGTAAAGTTGAAGTTGCAAGGTGGAAGGGTTAGAACACTTTCAAGTGTTTTACATATGATTCCATTGGCCAGAAATCTGATTTTGGTAAGCAAGCTGGATGATGCAGGTGTAAAATCAGTGTTTGAGAAGGATACCTGCAAGATGGTTCGGGGAGCATTGGTATTGATGCAGGGAGTTCAGATTGGAACTATGTACAAGTTGCAAGGTAACACTGTTGTTGATGGGTGCAACAGTTCTGTGGTTCCTGAAGGTGGAGCAGAAAATCTAGTGGTATCCAGAGAGAAGACCATGCTATGGCATCAAAGGCTTGGACATATTGGAGAGAAGGGCCTTTGAATACTTCATGGTAAAGGTATGGTAGAAGGTAAGAGTAGAAGCTCTTTGGATTTTGATTTCTGTTAAAATTGTGTATATGGGAAGCAGAATCGGGTGAGTTTCCCCTCTAGTGGTAAGAGGGCGAAACATATATTAGAGCTTATACACAATGATGTGTTTAGACCTATGAAGGTTCCATCACTGGGTAAGTCTATGTACTATGTATCATTTATAGATGACCTCTCAAGGAATACATGGATATATTTCCTTAAGAAAAAATCTAAAGTCTTTGACAGGTTTAAAGAATTTAAGGCTCTAGTGGAAAACCAGACCGAGAAGAAGATAAAGGTGTTGAGGACAGATAACAGTGGAGAGATTTGTAGTAAGGAATTTGAATAATTCTGTAAGAAATGTGGTATAGCATGGAAGAAGACTAATCCATATACAACTGAACAAAATGGAGTTGTAGAAAGAATGAACAAGATGTTGATGGAAAGGGCAAGAATCATGCTCAGTGTTGTCGGGTTACGACAGGAATTCTGGGTAGAGGTGGTGGAGATAGCATGTTACCTGGGCAACAAATCACCTTCCTTGGCATTGGAGGATAAGACTCCACAAGAGCTATGGACTGGTAAGAAACCCTCTCTTTCACATCTGAGGGTATTTGGATGTGATGCATATGTACATGTTCCAAAGGAGAAACAAACCAAGTTAGATAGTAAATCTGAAAAGTGCATCTTTATTGGGTATAAGAATGGTTTAAAGGGTTATAAGCTTTGGAACCCAGTAGCAAGGAAGGTTGTTTACAACTGAGATGTGGTGTTTAGAGAGGTGAAAGATGTTATTAAACATGAAGTCCAACCGAAGGAACCTGAGAATATAGAGTTTGAGCTAAAGGAATAAGAATCAGACTCTACAGAAGATGAAGAGCCACAAAATCCGAGTGTGAAAAGATATTTTCGAGAAAGAAGGCAACCAGAAAGGTATATTCCATCTTCTTTTTGTTCAAATTTTGCTTTATCTATTACTGATGATGATCCCAGAACTGTGAATGAAGTAGTGGATTCAGAGGATGGAAAACTCTGGAAAGAGGCCATGGTTGATGAAATGGCATCTTTGCACAAAAATAAGGCTTGGGATCTGGTGGAGTTGCCGGCTAGAAGAAAACCCATTAGCAGCAAATGGGTGTTCAAGAAGAAGACAAATGCAGAAGGGAAGGTGGAGAAATGCAAAGCTCGGTTGGTAGCAAAAGGTTATTCCCAAGTGTCGGGAATTGATTTTGGTGATATTTTTTCTCCTGTTGCCAAGGTAACTTCTATTAGATTACTTTTATTTGTTTCTGCTGCTTTTGATTTTGAGGGTAGAATAGATGGATGTGAAGCCAACATTTCTTCACGGGGATTTGGAAGAGGAAATCTACATGAAGCAACCTGAAGGCTTTGCGGTGAAGGGTAAGAAAGAACTGGTATGCAAGTTAAAGAAGTCTTTGCATGGGTTAAAACAATCACCAAGGATGTTGTATCAGAAATTTGATACATTTATACGGGGACTTGGCCTCACCAAAAGCAAACCAGATCACTGTGTGTATTTTAAATTAATTAGCGACCGTGTTATTTATCTAGTCTTGTATGTGGATGATATGTTGCTGGTTGGAAATGACAAAGAAATTATTTAGGATTTGAAGACCCATTTCCTCCAAATTCGACATGAAAGATCTTGGTGATGTAAACTATATTTTGGGCATGGAAATTAAAAGAGATCAAAGAAAGAGGAAGCTCTGGTTAAACCAGGCAATGTATGTCGAGACAATATGGCAGAGGTTTAATATGCAGGATAGTAAACTGGTGAAGGTTCCTATTCCTGTAGGTGTAAATGTATCTGCTAAACAGTGTACCAAGACACAAGAAGAGGAAGAGGACATGTCTCGTGTTCCATATGCAAGTGTAGTCAGTAGCTTGATGTATGCAATGGTCTGTACTAGACTAGACATTTCACATGCAGTGGGAGTATTGAGCAGGTTTATGTCAAAACCATGGAAGGAGCACTAGACAACAGTGAAGCAGGTTTTTAGGTATTTGCATGATAATAGTGATTATGGTATGTGCTACCAAGGAAGACCAGGATTGGAAAGAGTGTTTGATATTCATGGCTTTATTGATGCAAACTGGGCTAGAGATCTAGATCAGAGAAGATCTACAAGTGGGTATGTGTTTAACCTATTTGGAGGTGCAGTCCGTTGGATGAGTAAGAAACAATCTGTAGTGGCTATCAACTATAGAGGCAGAATACATGGAAACCACTCATGCAAGCAAGGAAGCAGTTTGGTTGCAGAGATTGTGTTCAAATATGGGGTTAGTACAGGGAGCTATAAGGATACACTGTGATAGACAAAATGAAATTTTCTTGGCAAAGAACCCTGCATATTGTTCAAAGACAAAGCACATTGATGTTCAGTATCACTTTGTGAGAGATATGATAGAAGACAAAAAGATGTTGCTGGTAAAGGTGGACAATTTAACGGATACTGTAGATGCATTGACAAAATTTGTGAGCTTTGAGAAGTTCTCTTGGTGTAGAGAAACAATGGGCGTTGTAGGGTTGGATAAATGATTAAGCTCTCTTGTGGCCCCTTATGGAAAGAAAACAACAAGTGGGAGAATGTTGGGTTGTGTTATATCCTTTCCACGACTAGCCCACGTAGTTAACTGGGGGGTTAGAAGGGGGACAAAGCCCCCCCCTTTGTTGCATCGATTGTGTAGTGGGGGGAGTCGCAGGGGGTTTGAGGGGTGCAAGTAACCCTATGTTAGGTTGGGCAGACCTACCTATGGTTTTGTGCATGTTTTTCGCACATGGTTTTGGACGCGATGGTTTTCGGTCCATGGTTTTGGATGCGATGGTTTTTCGGTCCATGGTATTGGATGCTTCGACAT